>JACCEG010000249.1:105179-144652 GCA_014065205.1 Tuber brumale | reverse complement strand
TTTTTTTTTTTTTTTTTTTTTTTTGAAGTACGTTTTGATTTTATACTGACTATCTAGGTTTTTTTTGGCAATAATAGCTCGTTTACACTAGCATCGTACCAGTCCTCCAGCCGACAGCGAACCCAACTTCCAGCACTCCCAAGATACCGGTACTTTAAATCCGAACCCGCAGCCTCATACCTCTGAACAAAGAAAAACCACACAACACCAACTCACATCAGATACCTATTCGGGTTCCGACAATACCAACCCATTCCCCTACAATCATTTCGTCCTACCCCCGACCCACTACTCGAACTACCATAAGCCACAAGTCTCCCCCCGATGTCCGGTCCAAACATCTTCCGCCCCTCCTGAACACTCCCTAAATTCCTCAAACCCCTAAACCCCAACCTCTTCTCACTCCCCGCCGCCACACCAGCATATGACCTAGGCCCCGTTGGGACACCCACAGGCATCCTCGGAACCACACCTGCACCCACTCTCTCCACACCCTCTCCTCCCACTATACTCTTGAACCCACTTGGACCCGGAGACCCATAGCCACTGTCACTCCCACCCCAACCCCTCATACCCCGTGGACCCAACAGCGCATTGGGTACCACCACCTTGGCCGGACGCCAAACATTCATCCTCTTCCTCACCGCATTCCTCTCTTCCTCCAACATCCTCCTCTTCCTTTCCTCGCCACTCTCCCTCACTCTCCTCTTCACAAGGGTCTAGTTATCCTCTTGAGAACAAACCCCCTCCTCAGCCACCTCAGCCATCACCGCCACCTCCTTACCCTTCCCCGCCACCTCTACCATCGCCACATCCTCAGCCACCTCAGCCCCAGCCACTGACTCCACCACAGCCACCGGTAGCCTCACCACAAACTTCTTTTCCGCCACCACCTCCACCTCCTTTTCTATTTCCAGCGGCACTACATCCATACCACCAGCAAACTCCACCTTCTCCAATCGTCGCTCTTCCTCCACCACCCTCTCCATCCATAACTCACAATCTACCTGATTGTAGTTGTCACCACAAAACGGGCAGAAAGCCGCTGTAATCTTGCTCCAGGCTTTGAGCTTGGCTATCACTTCATGAAGCCTCCGAGAAAGAACCGAAATATGATGTCGTAACTTAGAATTCTCTGACTCGAGAGCCAGAGACTTCTCCACTGATTATTGTAAGACTGTCGCGGTCGCAAGCGAACTCTTGACAGAAGAACGAGATTTCCGAAAGCCTATGGTGTCAAACTAAACAGTAGGTCCTAGGGATGATGGAAATGTATAAAGTATAGATGGAACAGATAAAACTATCCCGTAAAAGTGTTTTAAGTCTGAGTAAAACCTGCTCAGAAATAAAGACTTGAATGTTAGGCATATGGAAATCCGAGACATGTGCATAGACCCATGGTAGGGTAACTGCACACAGACCCTCGATTTACCAGAGCCAACACCCCCCTCTGGCTCCCTTATGGGGCCCACACGTCATTAGCGAGATTTCGAGAGTTGCGTCTTATAACTAAAATGTCACATCAATGAAGCCCACTTAATAATACCATATACTGTAGCTCAGTTGGTATGACTTTTGTATTGATTTACAAGGTCAAGTGTTCAACTCCCTCTGAGGTCAAAGTTATTATTATAATTTATATACTTTGATATATGGAGTATGATAAAAGATACTTGTTCCAAGCTGATGAGGGATCATCAAGTAACAGAGAAGAGATCTTATCAATATATAATATTGTTTCACACTTTAAATCTTTACCTTACCTATTTTATCGAGACGAACCTTCCTTGACAGATTCTCCAATCAAAGATTTTGGCCTACGTCCTTCAGTTATATACTTGAATCCGGCGTCCGCCTAACATTGAAGCTATCGTGAAGAAGGAATCAAGGACCCAGATTGGTCAAACCTGAAAATATGATAGATCACAAGAGGTGAAATTTCAATCGCTGGGGTTGTAACTGACGTGGCGGATGGGTATGGGTATGGGGACTTTCCCGGCGGGGCTGTACTATACATATATACCTTATCTCAGAGGTTTACCCCGTCTATCCCCAACTATACCTATCCAACAGTAGTTTTTACGTAACCCGAAGAGTGCGCAGGAACTAGAAGCTAAATAAGGTGGACATATGCCCTCCCAACCCCCCCCCCCCACCTAACTTATGGTACTAGCCAAAAAAAAAAAAAAGTGTGGATTGTCGTTAAAGTCACTGAACCTTAATGCATAATAATAACAGTTAAAGATTAGAGCAGTGCTTGCTGCGGCGTGTTAGAGGTTTGCTTAGGTTTAGGGACAACCCAGGCTCCCCTCCCCGGCCTGTGCATCTCTCCCTCCCTCAACCCTCGCCCCGACTATGATGCTTCCATTTCCTTTCGAAAACCTATGCCAACCATATTATATATTATAGTGCATGCCCGACACGGTCTGAGCTCCATGCCAAACAACCACAGTAGCAACACCAGCTATATACAGACTTTCAAGTTCAGCACAGCCATCAGAATTCCCTACTCACGCTATGCCACTCCTCATTCCTAATGTCAGTCATCATTCCGAGCCCCAATGTCCAGCAATATACTTTCACGCATTCCCGACAAGATTGATGCTATTCATAACAGCTTTTGTTGGAATATGTGGCTTCTCGGGATCTGGTTACAAGCTGTTGACCTCATCATATACTCTAGTATATGGAAGCCGAGATGACCACCTGGTCACTACCATAATTGTGTGGTGTGACTGCTATGTACTTTTAGTATATAAGACCTCCGCTTGGGCAGGAAGTAGGGAAAATTGTTGCAAGACTTTTTACAACAGCTTTCCCCCCCACCACCACGAGTGACCACTCATGACCGCCTCATAAGGTAACCACCGCAAACGATGTCCGAATCGGCGCACGTGCATATAACGCCCTACATTTATGATACAACAGGTCCCTCTACCCCAACAAAGACGAACAGCAGCTAGGAAAAAAACACGTACTCGAGTATAATAGTATTATTATAAACTTGAAAGAACAAGTCATACATACTTACCCGAAGAGCTAGAGCTCTTCGGGTAACGTCGGAGGGGCAAAAAAAAAGAGAAGAAAAAAGAAAGAAAAAGAACTTAAACTGGTTGGTGCTTTAACCAGATCAAATAGGGTGACTTAGTGACGAGGTTTCGAGACTGTTCTTTAGTTTAGTCCTACTAGCATTTTAGAGAGTAGATGATGGGAGGTGGGTGAGAGGAGGAACACGCGACGCCAGTTATAGTGTACCATTTGTAGAGTACACGATCTTGCTATGTGTGCTCGAAAAGTGAAGACACCGATGCTTAGAAGATTTGACTCGGAATCAATTATTTCGGGGTCAGAGAACAAAG
Source organism: Tuber brumale (assembly GCA_014065205.1). NCBI lineage: Eukaryota > Fungi > Ascomycota > Pezizomycetes > Pezizales > Tuberaceae > Tuber > Tuber brumale. Next base: position 141,293 of record JACCEG010000249.1, on the reverse strand, counting down.
CGCACAGTACTGCATAACATGTGGAGAAAGTAAAGCTGGAAGTATTCTGCATTACAAGTACATTAAGCATAGTAGCTAGAAGCACGTCGGAAAACGAAGAGAACCCGTCGAGAGTAACGTATGGAATTTGTGGATACTTTCTCCTCTAGAACGCTATTTTGGGGCTAGATAGTTTGTGTTTAGACCTGCTTCGCGGAGCGCTTATGGGAGGAGGGGCCAAACAAGGCTGTGGTATCATACTAAATCAGGATTGGCGCTACGCGGGGGCACCAACTAGAGATGCAGCTTTTCCAAGCCCAACACCAAAAACCTCAGGAAGCACAGAACATCAAGGGGTTCTTTGATTCACATGTATGTGATAGCAGACAGGTTGTCCGACGTCACCCCTCCGAGTGATTAGATATGAAGACTATTATTCTCTTCGACAGATAAAAATCAAAGTGGGGAGGGGGCAGAACCACATTCAAATCCGCGCCGCAGACAATGGCTCAACCTCATTCCCATAATACCGCCTACAATCCTAAAGCTTTGGCCTCCAATTCAATGACATCGTCGAGGGTTTCATCCAAGGGGGCACCCTTCGGCTCCCATCCGAGAACCTTCCTAGCGCGCGAGGCCCAACCGCGGGAATTTGTGCCCCAGAGGATGTGGCCGAAGGGGTGTTGCTTGATAATTTCCTCGCTAGGCAAGGAGATAACCTCATCTGTCTTCAGGTAGCCCTTAGCCTTAGCTTTCTTTGCGATTTTCTTGGCGAGCTCGCCCCACGTCTTTCACCCTTGTTAGCGCAGCCATCCAAGGTGAGGTGGGGGGCGACCAACGTGCTCGCCGTTCTCAGCAAAGTAGTACCCTTCTGGCCCCCAAGTAGCCTTTCCACCATCAGGTTGAGCAGCAGCTTCTGTCAGGAGAAGGTAGAGGTTAGCGAGATCCTGGACATGAACGTTATTCCAGATGGTCGCCCCATTGGTCACCTGGAAGGCCTGGCCACGCTTCAAAGAGTGCTTGGTCAATTCAGGGACCTGGTTGCTACGAGTGTTTCCTGGCCCGGAACCAGAACCGTAAATAGTGGGTGGGCAAACAATAGCAGTCTTGATGGTGTTAGAATTTGCTCCGATCACAATCGAATCAACATCTCTGTGTAGATGGCCAAACTCTGGGAATGAGGTGATTTCTTGGACATTATCAATGTCATCGTAGATCTTGTCTGAAGCGACTTTGCCGAATTCTGAGGCAAGATTGATGTCGGGCAGAATTGCGGCTCCGGAGGTGTGGATGAGGTATGAAGGCGTCACGCGCTTTCCGAGACCAGCAACAATTGACTTTGCCGAGGAGACGTGGTCGCAATCCGCAAAGTGGAGGACAATGTCTGCCTTTGAGGACTCCTCCTCGATTAAAGAGCCAGAGTCGAGCTCTCCGGTAATGGTCTTGACGTTAGGGTACTTTCTCGTTACCGCAGTGGCTTTTTGTGGGCTGCGGACAAGAGCGGTGATCTCGTACTCAGGATGGGCCTTGATTATGGCGTCGAGGGCGGTGCCACCAATGTAGCCCGAAGCTCCAGTTCTGGGTCGAATATCAGTGAACACCCACAATTGAGACAGGAAGCTGGTCGGAAAGACTCACACAAAGATTTTAGGAGACATTTTATGAATTATTGATCTGAAGGAGATGATCTTGAGATGTTTCTACGGTAATTCGGTGATAAAGAAGGGCCGTTGGTGATGGGGGAAAATTGAGAGGAGAGAAGTGGGGGAAGCCGGCGGAAGCAAGGAAGGGGACCACCGGTAGTTTATTACGACAAATGCTTCTTGAACCTTCCAGCGGTGTACAATTGGTCTCCTTACGAATAACCATACGGGTACAACAGCCCTCAAATTAAACTACCGTACACACCCACTGTTCTACAGTAAAGATTAATTCTATCATGATAGTTTACCTCTATCTTTTCCCCGCTCTTATCTCCGCTCTTTCTACTCCAACCGTGGGTCCGCTAACCCACCAAAGGGAAAAGTGTTGTGACGTCAATAGTGGTGAAGCAGCCATAATTAAACTAGGAAGAGTGTGGTGGACGCAACATCTACTCGAGTACTCGAGTATGTACGGGTTCTGGCACCATAATGGGCCACCGTCGACCCAAATCCCCAGACATGATGCCATCGCGAGATGATCTCCAAAGGTGTTGATTGGGTGATCCCCCTAAGTCCCCCAACCCTGGTAGTTGACACACACCAAGCCGACCGAGGAAGATGAGAAGACGATTTACGCCCCCTCAAGTCGATTTCCTGACTCTAACAAAACTTCCTCACCCCCAAAGAGTTAGTTAGCACTGTGAACTATCACGATGGCTACGCCATGTGGAAGGCAAGGGATACCGTATCATACTCCATAACCACCTTTTTTTTTTTTAGCCTGGCCAGGAGAATCACTCGATGACATGACCGTTGAGAGGGTGCTCAAAGCCTAGCCAGGAATTTTATTGGCCAGACCCAATCCCAGCTGAATCAAGGAATCGCCGTTGCCCTTCTACGAGTACTCGTACTTTGAGGACCCCTAGCAGATTCCTGAGAAGCTTCACAGGAAGGGCCTTAGACGATAGCCTCTTTCTTTCTTTGACTAGGTGCACGGGTCTCCGTGGGGAATTCAATCTACTTTTACTCGTAGATTGTGGGGAAGAATAGGACAAGCCGGTTACAAAAGCAGCCATAACTCCATCGGTTACCAACCAAATCGAATAAAGCAAAAAGGGAATAAATGCACAGAGATTATGGAAATGCAGCCAGGAATGAACATTAATGAAGAAAGAATCCCATGAAAGGTGAACCACTAAAGGCAATATAAGAGAAGAGAAAAAGTAAAGGCCTTGGATTGCATAAAACCATTTAGGAAGGAGTAGCGGGCGCCTCTCGGTTGGTAGGAGTAACATGCCGGTAGGTGGGGGGTCAACAAACAGCGGAGTTCAACTAACAGAGGGTCCAACAAACAGGTCGAACAAAATCACTGTTTACTCGTACACTAAAAGTGTACGAGTAGTAAATTACTACTCCTACGCTTCTTATTTAGAAGGTTACTCGAGTACCCACGCGGGGTGCCTAATCGAGATATCTACCGCTGTCAAGTACAATAACTTTCAGGGAATAAATCAAGTACGGTACGGTACTCGAGTACAAAAAGCATGCATATTGTCCGGGGACAAAATTAACTAGCCGTCAACGGCCGGAAAATCTTCGGTGATGACAACCACACTCCCCCACCAACCCACTATCACGAAAACCCAAAAGAGAATTAAAAAATGTAAATACATAGTAGAAATTAATATTTAGTATACCATCCATCAGCCTTAATAATTGCTTCCACCCTATCCACCATTGATCCTGCCAAAGTATCAAAAACCTTTGGATCCAGAAGTTCCCAACAATGAGTGATAGCCTCCTCTATAATATTTTTGACCTCATTGACAGGACCCTTCAGGAGAAACAGCTCAGGATAGTGCTTATGAAGCTTGTCTTTCACCAGAGACCAATCATTTTCAATTGGATTGAGGTCTGGTGAATAAGGAGGAATTTCCATCAGAGAAATTCTATTCCTCCTGAGCCATCTCCTGAAAGGCAAGTGAGTCTTAGTATTGTCAATGATCAAAAATACCTCTTCCTCCCCAACATGCTCTTTGATATCCTCCCATATCCCTGGAAAGTCATATTGATCATAAACATCAATAATTGACTTTCCAGTCACTCCACCCCCAGCAGAAGTAGGATCAGGAAAAACAGGTAAAAAAAGACCATGAGTTTGACCATAAAAACAACCAGTCATCATCTGGCTAATCTTTCTTTCTTCTTTCCTAGCAGTTGGTTCAACACAATCCTTATTCCACTTTTCTTTTGGGTATCTAAATACCCATTTTCTTCTCTTTTTCCCCCCCCCTCCTCCACAGCTACCTTATCCTCCCACATTGCCTTCCTTCTCCACATCTGCCTTGTCCAATTCCTGTGGGACTAATGCCCATTCCAATCTCTTTTGAGCTAGATCCTCATCCAAATGAACCCTCTCTTGTGCCATCCACTTTTTAAGATGCTTTTGTGCAAGTCTTCTCTTCACTGTCTTAGCAGAAATATTTGGAGCCACTTTCTCAGCAATCTCAGAGTAGCTGGTATGGCGATTTTTGAGAGCTTCCTCTACTATAGCATCATCCTGCAACTTGGTAGTTTTAGGATGTCTTCCTCTACCTTCATTCTCCTTGCCCTCTTGATCTCTCTTTGCAAATATGCTTTTGACAGTACTGAGAGGAATGTCAAGGTAGTGTGAAATTTGATGATTTGTCATCTGAGACTCGCATAACCCGAGAATTCGTCCCCTTGTAAACTCAGAAAGGTGCTTGAAAGGAATAGGCTGTTTGGCATGACTGCGGAGAATAAGAGGCATAGTTTATTGAAAAAAAGAATCAAGTAAATTGGTTTGGTTTTGGTAGGTGTAGAGCAATTTCTTTAGGAAGTGTTGAGGGAGCGGGGTGATGAGGAGGGGAGCGTTGCCGTTGCCGTTGAGAGCTAGTTAATTTTGTCCCCGGACAATAAGTCGCGTTCGGTCTTTTAGGGCTGTTTAGCACGACATGGTTTGGCTTTCAAACCGTTCCCATTGGTCAGTTTCCCTATGTAAGTGCCCCAAGCCATGGTTTGAAAGCCCACCTTGCGCCAAACAGCCCTCTGCGCTGATTCGAAGTGAGCTTGCCACCCAAATACCATAGGCGAACGACGCGACTTGCGCCTCAAAAAGGCAGGTTAAGCCCTACACTCCACCATCTCCCCCCGTGCTTCTACAGTAGGGCAATCAGATATGATACCAGTACTCGAGTAAATTTACAGTATCATACTCGAAAGCTTTGTTGTCCGTCAAACTCCTGGAACTGCGCCACCGAGCGAATCACCAGAACCAGCCGCTGGACACCTCAGAACTTCCAATCAGCGGCTCAAAGGTGACCCACCTCTTATTTCATGAAACATCAAAGCAAGATCTAGATCTAGGAACAGCAATCGCACCCTAGTTGTCAACCCCACTGAGATGACAGCGTCAACTCATCCCCTTTTTATCCTTGTCCGGTGGACTAGACAGCGTTAGGCGGGGAAGCGGTGGCTATGGTTAGCCCATACACGATAGTGGTATCAGAGTGCTACTTCCATGCAAGGTTGAGGCTGATTTATAAGAACGAGACATAATAACTAGTGCTCCGTGGTTCCAGTATTGGCCGCAAATCGATACCCCACCTTGAAGAAAGTACGTCTTCGGGACCCGGATTATCCCCCACGGACAAGAATTGTGTTAAACATTGCACAAAGACATTCTCCCGACTGGGCATGGCCTACCCGGGCCAAAGACGCCATGAATCACGGGATTCCCACGGATTCCCTTTGGGTAAACGCTCCCGGTAGTATTTATGTACCTGCGTGGTGCAAGTATATTATGGTGCCACGGACATCCCTCATTATTGCCGGTGTGAAGATCCAGACTCGATGCCCGTCAGGTGCTGGTCGGGATCTTCTTATCTTACCGACGTCAGATTAGCCCCTTCCGTGTAGCTGTGAGGAGTCTGCAAGCACAAGTATATGGTCTTTCCCAACAACAAGCCGCTCAAACCCGTCACCATTGCACTTTTAGGCGTGTATGATACGTGTCGAACAGTGCCCTGATAAAAACAGCATCGTCGAGCCCTGGGAAACTTTCAAAAAAAAAAAAAAAAGGCAAAGCGAATGAGCAAAGGGCCCCGGGATTGCGGCTGGTAGGCTTTCGGTTCTTGTGGGATCATAGATAAAAACGAAACCCAACTTTGTTGCTCATAGTTTCTACGATACTGTCAAAATTGCCGCTTGGGGCACCCCAGAAATATTGGCATTATACTGGTGTGTGAGTGCGTCCCAAACACCCCCTCAATGTGAGCCCTCTCTACCAACAGAAATATTGAATGAATAAATAGCTCTTTTATTGAATAATTGTGGCATACTTAGCCAAGCTAAAGCACAATACAGCACTTGTGGTGCCTTGTAATTGAAGGTTAAAATTAGTTATTTCATCAATACACCATGCAGTACAGAAGCTCTTTAATAATCACTTAAGCTGGCTTAGTCTAAATCACTGTATCATAGTCAGACACTTGTGCCGTACTTTACGACCCTGGCGACAAAATTCGTCGGCACCCCCCCCCCCACTTGACACCAAAATGGGCATTTTCACTTTGCAAAATCTCGGCCTTGTCATTCTGAGAAGAAGAAAAATTCAAAATTTGCTAGAGTGTTTAGAGTCATCTAACTTAGATATTAGAGACTTTGCGATTTTCCATCCAGAGTCAAATCCAAGCGATCTTATTGGCCCAGAACCCTGTTTGATCCACATCCAGAGTCTTTTCGCAAAGTCCCTATTATCGTTCATGGGTAATAATAAGCCCTGTTAGTTAATGTCCATGGTTGCAATACCAGAAATACTGATACAAAAGGTGCAATGCAACAGTACCGAATCTAGCCACCTCAGCTCTCTCAGCCCTCATGGTGGGGGGGGGAATTATTGTAATTTCTACTCGGAAAGTCAGGGCAATTGCCTACACGATTGAATTGATTTCGTTAATTCTCCATTGCTTTTTTTTAGATGAGTCGAGCGTGCTTAAAATCAGCAAAAAAAAAAATTGGTGTAAAATAGGGAGGCCCCGACGAAATTGTGTCGCCAAGATCGTACAGTACTGGTATCATATGAACCAACTCCATCATCCATCCACTGGGGTTTGCCGCAACATGAAAGAAATTCTCAACTCAGCACATTGAGGCTCCCCTTCTGGGTATGATACAAGAGGAGAAAATAACGTAAAACTGACCATCGGTTGAGAGGAAAAAGAAAAGACGGTTCACAGAATCTCACTATGAGAGGTAATTACGTAGAATTTCTTAGCACGCCTCCTAACGCCTGGTGAGTCAAGCGTCACATAAGATCACTCGGCCATCAAGACGCACTCTACCAGCCCCGAATTGTCGAAAAGGATATGTTGTGAAGGGAAAGGCAAAAACGATGATGATTTCAGTCACGGCGTTTTCCTTTTTATATGCACATACCGGAGAAGTTTGTATCAAGAACAGATACGAAGCTAAAGAGAATACCTTCCTTCAGTGGACAAACTGACGGGGGGTAAAGGAAACTAAACGGGAATAATTGGGGACGAATTAGATGCGAAACCACCACCGCAGCACTACCTTCGGGAGTGAAGCGCGATCCCAGAATCGCTTAGTGGATAGCTGAAATTTTCCTAACTTCTAACACGAACGGAATCACCCCCTTCGACTCCAAGGGATTACTGCGCAGATAAACATGTGGAACTTAAAAGTAAGGATAAATTGATTTTCGTTGTAACATCATAATTTCCAGCCATTATCAGTACCATATCCTCCGGCAGATGACAGCCAACTTTCTACATATCCCACCAAGGAAACATTTTTTAAAAAAAGTAGTAAAACAGTCAGATCCGCTTCCCGAAAAGTAACAGGGAAGGAGGGATATCGGAACATGCGGCCAGACTCAGACGAATCTGGTGAAAAAAATGAAACCAACAAAAAAAAAACAACGATGACGAAAGCAGAACAACCAGAACATGAAAACTAGTCAAAGCTAAGAGGGGAAAAAAGCAACCAAGATGAGAAACTCCCCTTAGCCAATCCCTCCGCAAAAGACCAATTAGACCAACACAGTTGCCTTAGCGAGGACCTTCCAAGCCCCAGTGTTGTCCCTTCTGTAAATCATGGGGAAAACGCAGAACTTGATCTTAGACTCTCTCTCCTCGAGGATTCTAGTGTCGTGGCCAAAGTTGAGGAGTCCCTCAGTGCCCAGATCGCAAACAGTCATTTTAGCAGTCTGGAACCGAGTGGCGGTCCCGTGGAACACGAATCTCCAGTTCCCCCAGCCGAGATGAACCATTCCGAGAGCCAGGCGTCCGGCGTGTTCGATGCATCCAACGAGTGACCGGCGTGACTCCTCGAGGTGGCGGACGTCGGTAGGACGGGAGAGGAGTGAGACGTATTTGTCGTGGAGCTGCTCCCCCAGGGCTTCTGACATCTTCTCGAGGACGGGCCAGACTTTGTTGGTAATATCCGGATTGTCTGTTTTCCTCCGTTAGCTGGCCATGCATATTGACGAAATACAGGAAGGGGGGACTTACTTCCAACCCAACCGTTCAAAATCCTAATCTTCTGAGACGGGGCTTCGCCCATTTTGAGGATGAGTTGATCGACAAAGGTCTCATTTACGACCTCGTTACAAATCAAACGGGCAAATAAGCCGGACACAAGAAGGAACTTGGTCTTATTCGAGTCATCCAATAGCCAGTCGAGAAGAGGCTCGTTCCCTTGGACGATGGTCTTCAACTTCTCACGAACCTGGGGCGGGACCTGGACGTTGGTAACGGGCATTTGCCTGGTGAATTGGTAATTGCAACGCCCCAGATTTGCAATCGAGCGGAAAAGTATACCAAACTCCCCATGGAAGAACTTGTTGGAGGGGAATCTCCCATTGTCCTCCTCGGGCTCAACAGAATTGAGAACAGCGACAGGCATAGAAACAGGCGTCTCCTGGATGGCAGATAAAAGCGCAGCAATGGACGCCCGGGGAGCCGGAGCAACCAGAGTGGCGTTTATTGAAGGATCGATCCCGTTTGCCAAAAGCCTAGCTCTGAGAACCGCAATCTCTTGCTGGTAGCCATTTACAGTCTCAACCATTGGCTGCGTTTGCTCAGCTATAGCACGCAAATGAGCCATCTCACCCATCATTTTGGTGAAGTCCTCCAAGGGAATTGCCCTTTGAGGTCCAACCGATAACAATGTCGCTTCCATGGTAGAGTAATGATCTTTGATCGCATGATTCTCATTCTTCAGCCCCTCTTCCCTAGCTTTACCCGCCTCAATTTGTGCCCTTAGCTCTGCATTTCGGACCTTCATGTCTTGCAACACTCGCCCGCAGACGTAATGCCCATCAGGGTTAGTGGAAGATATGCCGGGATTCTGACCGTAATGGCCCCCAATTTCTTTCTCATGCTCCTTCTGTGCGCCAGCAACGAGTACCGCGTTCTGGTATACCGCCGAATCCGCTTTGTCCTGAGCTGCCGTCGGGTTGTTCGGAAGTGACGAGTTCTCAGGGTTGTGCTCCGGGCGAGACGCCGTAGGGGTCGGCAAGGAAGCCATTGAATTGAGATAAGACAAAGATAAAATTTGGTTTTGAGAATTTAGCGGGGTGTGGTGACTTGTGGGAGGGATTGGAGTGGATGAAAAAGAGTTCAGGCCAGCACGCAGGAGGCCATATAAACTCTGTTGCGACGCCGGGACATAGGGTGCTGTATTAGGATTGAGGGTGCTCCGGAAAACTGCCCCGTTCTGGCTCTGATAATCAGGAGCCTTCCCTTTCCCTTTAGCCCCCGTTGGACCACCATTAAGTGAGTTGAACTCTCCAAACCCCTCCCTCAGGGTTTGGCCAATCGGAGCCTGGGATCCAGAAAATATGGCATGCTGTGCAGGATACAGCTGCTGGGGGGGTTCCGGGCGAGTTCTCCCCCCGAAAGCCGCTAAATACATTGGCTCAGATCTGATCGGCTCAGGGTCGACACTCTTGGGCTGAGATCTAGCCGCCACGGACCGCGCACTACCAGGAGTACTGACAGGACGTTTTGATCCTCCCTGTGGAGAGAGTTGAGTCAGTTCTATGGCCCTCCTAGTGATGGAATGTTCCATTTTACGCACCAAAGGGGGGTACTCTTGTTGCGAGTTCAGCGCGGGTGGCCCTTGTTGAGGAGTTTCCTCTCCACTGCCGCTGGCATCTGCATAAGTCACCGCTCCGAACTATCCATGGTCCTTCAAGTTAGCTGCCGTCAATGGATGACTACAGGTAGAGACAAGAGAGCGAAGCCTCCCTGCAGCCGCTTGTCGGCGGGGAAACGGAAAGGGGGACACGACTTACGACACACTCTTTTCTATGCTGCCTCCTGGCGGTGGCCGCATCCTGCCCGATTGCTGGGAATATTTAACAATGTTTCCGAAGCATAAATTGGAAGGAACTTTGAAGAAGCTTACTCTCAACCGGCATTCTTAAAGACTAAGAATATGTAAAGAACTGATTTGGAAAGGGAATGCAAGTATATCCCGAATCCCTCGCTGTACGATGGTTTCGGTAACGAGAATTGAAAGATAGGCCGTTTATTATGACCAAGTAAACGACGAGAACGATGAGAGCGATGAGAGCGATGAGAGCGATGAGCAGGCAATGAGAAGTGAGGGGGGTGGGGGCAGGGAGGAGGAGAATGAGTCCGGATCCTCGCACCTGGTACCCGCATCGGCGCCCTACGGACCGCCCGCCCCCCAATACTGTATGAAAGCCCCTTGTCAAACGGGGTGGAACAGTCCCCAAGAGCATCAAACGAGCGCTCCGTGGTTCGGGGCGCAGCCGCGTACCAATTTCCCTCAACAATGGCACCGAGCGCGGCTCCGAAAACAGCTATAATACAGAATATGTAGCCAAAAATGAACGAATCATAATCTATGACGGAACGAGATTCATATATGTGCTCATTCACAACCCGACCACTTCCCCTTCTAGTCATAATTTCCATGCATTAATGCTTTGGCATGGCGGGCGCATTGGCAAACGCCCGAAAAGAACAATGGTCGGGCTTAGGTACATGAGGTCATTGCCCGACTTCCCGCTGCCCCCAGGCAGGCAAATTTAGCTGCCAACTGCGATTGTCAGAGGCGGCGACCTTCTGGTATGTACCATAAAATCTCGTGAAATCCACTATCTCCGCTCTGACAAAGCGCTAGCTTGAGAAGGAATAGCGGCCACTAAATGCGGTATCGTGGGATCTGTCAAACCTCGCCACTGGTGCCAGGCTGTGCTTATCCTCATAGGCTATATACTGTACAAGGCCAAGTCACGGAGATTGTGAGTAGCCGGAGATAATGGATCCCACAAGATTTCACGGCACTCTTCGGGAATGAGCGGGTTTTCACTGCCTCCGATAGTACAAGGCCTGGCTCCCCGGGCTACTTAAACGTTGCCTGGCCGCAGGCCTTTCAGATTTATTCTTACGTAGGCTACGCTCGCAATTGGAGGGAATACCATGACAGAAGGTGAGTGGGCCCCTTACAACAGCACATGAATGCTATAATGCGGTTTATTTCGCATTCGCGAAGCTAACTACAGCACAAAAGAGTATCTAACAGGTTGGTTAACGTGCATCGGTAGACTGCTAAGACTTTTGTCGACCGTATCATATCTGGTGATCCAAACCCCCAAATAAGTTAACCACACACACACTTCATCCGTCAAAGAAAGGGCAAACCACGACTATCAAAGAAACAATATGCCGAGATCTTTTTGTTTGTGAAAAGGGAGATTGCCTAGGGCAATTTCCATCAATCGCTAGTTCCAAGACCAACAAAAAAAAAAGTTGTCAAATAAAGATATGTAAAAAAGGTTTCTACACGACAGATAGGTATTATACATGTGTGCACTTACTCAGGAGACGAACTTTAAGCTCTATAATAATTATTATTATACGGATAAACTAGATAATAGAGCCTTAAACCCCGATACACTATTGCGATACAGCCATGGCAACTCCCACCCCTCATATGTGGGGCAAACCCTCAGCCCTTGATGCTATTATTCAGGAGAGAACAGAAACATATCGTACCAGCAGTCGATGGGACAAATGCAGTTCAGACAAACGTGGCTCAAACAAAACGATTCACTCCTACCCGTGTTCGAACCCGAAATAAGTGATGTACCGCCGATACACAAAAAAAGAGGACTTTATAGTTCACAATTCAATTCGAGCGCAAATGAATACTGAGCGATACTCAAGCGCAAATTTGATATTCGAAACAAACGATAACCTCCAAACTTCTCCACTCTCACCACCTATCTAAGGATTACCTATGGACCTGCCCGATCTATCGGATCCCGTTTCCAGAGGAATCCCCCGGCAGAGCTGATTTCCAAGAGATATTATACCTACTCGAACCTATTAGCCACCTAACCAAGCTCCCGTAGCGCCGAGTGGTCCCCTCAAACCTCGGGGTATTCAGGGCACTAGTCTAATAGATCTATTCTCCGAGTCTTTTTTCACTCGTTCTGCCACGTTACGGCAAGTCCTTCAACTTTACGGTGTACTCGTGTACTCGAGTAGCCTACCGGTGCCGGTAGCTGCTTCTATTAAATTTTATCGGTTTACAGCGAGATTAGTGGGTCAGCCATGTTGTCACCATTGCCACTCACCCATGAGTACCGTGCTTATCTGTGCCGAGGCACGACATGTGCTCGAATGACTGGAACCCCAAAAACCTACCTGTAGGTTTAATGTTTCTGTATCGAGTCAGCGAGGGCGTCTCACCTCAATATATCGCAAGTCTCCCAAAAGTCAAGATTTTGACTTTCCATCACTAAAAGAATATCGCGAGCGTGTAACGAGACAGAAAACTGCCGGATTTACGATATTTCCATAATTAATTTCCAGGACCTTATAAACAGCAACGAACTTATATCCGCAACGCAAGTGAAAAGAGTTAACAGGCAAGTATATAAGGGAAACCCATGCTACAAAAAGAAAACCAAGGTTTTAAAAGCCATAAAAAATGAAATGAGGGAATAATGGAAAATGCTAATCTGATCCCTGGTCTGCAGAGGATGAATGATTTGCCACTTCAAGAGAAGAAGAGAGAAATTCAGCACACAACGTACCGTCAGCTCAACTTCCAAATCTAGGCGCACATCAATTAAATGGTTTTACTGTTGGATCTTCCAAACAAGCTGGCGTATACAGCATCGACAACAGGACTTGCGGATATCCTCCTGCCACCGAAGAACCTGCCGTTCAAGCCTTGGATCGCTTTTTCGCCTCCCTGTACCTTTTCGAACTTGATGTAAATTTCTCCTTGACTGTTGGGGTCCAAGGCAATGTGAACGACATGTCCATACTTGCTCTCGCATTCTGTTTTAACGTCATCCTCCAAATCTTTAACCCAGGCGTCACCAGTTTCTCTATAGGCACACAATTAGTGTTAGCTACTAAACGGCTTAAATATGAGATGGTGCTCCAAAGCCCAGACTTACTCTGCTGGATCAAACATGTTTTTTAATACGACACATCTACTCGCCATAGGTACATCAAGAGGGAGAGTTTTAGCAACCTTCTCTGGTAACTTTTGCCTTATAGGTAAATCTTTGCCGTTCGAAGCGGCCGGCGATTTCGTTTTCTTGTCGGTAGGCGCTGGTTCATCCTGTCTCGCCAATTTCCTCATGAGCAAGTCCCTACTATAATTATTGAAGTTTACCCCAGCGACATCGGTATCATCAAGGGCACTAGCGCCAGCTCCACTAGCTTTATCGTCAGCACGGCCAACCCGGTCATTGCCCCCACGGCCACGGGAATCAAATGCGGATCCCTGAAATCCCTGGTAACCAGAAAATCGCTGGAGCATCTGAGCAGTAGATTCGGGAGTGAACTTGTCATTGCCAAGACCGACACGAATAGGGCGGCCAGCAAGGTCAAAACCGTTCATCTTCTCCAAAGCTTCACGAGCTTGATTGGGATCACGATACCTAAAAAATAGTTAGCACATTATTGAGAAATGCCAGTCATGCAATTTACTGGACAAAACCATAGCCTCTACTCCTGCCTCCCTCCTCCTTCTGCAACTGAACGAACTCAAGTTCCCCAAATGGCTCGAATACGTTTTGTAAATCGCTCTCAGTGATACTAAAGTGAATATTTCCGACATAAAGCCTATGAAACGGGATTTGATTCGTAGTCGTTGCCTCAGCGGCGCTAACGCGGGCTTGCCGGTTCTTCTCTGCCTCTGTAAGCTGTGCGATGATTGGAATTCCGAGGAGCTTCTGTCCTGTCAACTGAATTGCTTTGGGCACTGAGGCCTCATCCTTGAATTCGACATATCCCACACTATTTTTAAGCGTTAGCTGAGTTCCCAATCTTACCCAAGAAGAAACTCACCCTTTAGATCTACCGCTAACACGATCTTTAACGATTTGGGCTTCTTTAACTGGGCCAACCTTCTCAAAGAATGTAATCAGTTCCTTGGTCCTAAGCCTTGCAGCCAACTGTTGGACAAAGACAGTACGACGATCGCGTTCATCTTCAGTCAACTGAGGAGAGCGAGACCTATTAACATTAGCACGAACTCTTTCCCATAGGATAGTCTAATCAAACTTACCTAGTCCTTCCTCGGCCACCTCTCCTCCTAGGACTCCTTGATCTTCGATCACGGTCACGCCTATCTCCTCTGTAATAATCATCTCTGTCACGTTCGTCGTAGTAATCCCTATATCTGCGATCTCGACCGCGTCCAGAGTAATACCTGTCATCATCCCTTTCGCAGGAGCGGTGCCTGCTGTACCGAGACGAAGACTCATAGTAATCATCACCATCATAGTAGGAATCTCTACGACCTGAACGGCGCCTTGAAATAATGTCAGTAACCTCTGGGTCCGGTCAAGGTGAAAAGATTTGAAGGGGCCCGGAAACATACCTATCGCTATCCCTGCTTCTGCTTCTCCTGCGTTCACGATGGCGTTCACTACGCGGGCTTCTGTCATCTCTATCGCGGTCTCTGTCTCGTTCGCCGTCTCGGTCCCTTCTAGAGGAAGCAGATTTAACGCTCCCGCCGCCGTTGCGGTCGGGCCTCGGAGTAGAAGCAGCACTATCGTGATGATCAGGTTGCTGTCTTGGCTTAGTCCCTTCGGAGGCTTCGAGAAGGGCTTCTACGTCTAGACCAGACATCTTGCCTTTTTTTATACTTTCTTTTTTTCTTTGTTCTGCTCGAAACTTTGGGATAAACGCTGGGTACGGGGAGCTTATTCACTGTAAGCGGGGGTATAAGTTGTTAGGATATTGTTATTTCGTTGTGTGAGCGCGGCAGAGGGAGGAAGCGATGAGATTCGAACCCTTTCTTTTGAATATTCGGATAGAATATCAGTCCGGCAGAAACCAAAAGTGAACAGAGTTGTCGAAGGAGAAAATAGGATATCCCTATGACTGTTAGAAGGGCGTGAGGCTGTGGATGATCAAAATGCTGATATCGTGGGTGTTGTCCGAGACAAGATGCGATGGGCATAGAGAAAGAGGAAGGAGGTGAAAGAAAATGCGCTTCTAGAGCCTTGATCCGACATAACTGCTGACAAATGTTCAAAAACATCAAATTCCTAGGTCTTCGGGGGATGTTATTACTATGATACATTCTATTCTATTTTCTGGTATATTAAGCCTAATTTATGTCTTTTTTTACATTTGGTTTTCGGGCAAGGTGGATCTTGAAATTCTGGTTGGAGGATAGGTTAAGGGCCAGGCCCT
Source organism: Tuber brumale (assembly GCA_014065205.1). NCBI lineage: Eukaryota > Fungi > Ascomycota > Pezizomycetes > Pezizales > Tuberaceae > Tuber > Tuber brumale. The sequence continues at coordinate 125,926 of JACCEG010000249.1, read as the reverse complement.
TAACAAACAACAGTCACCAAGATCTAATCAGATTGTACATCCCACCTGAGAGCCCCACACACAAGCTCCGCTGCAAAGAAATAATTCTCTAGTTTTGACGACGATAACACTTTTACGAATTACACAGCACAACAACCGGAGCGAGCAACCCCCCGCTGCCACTAACGAATAGCTCACCAAAGTATGTTTATTCTCTCCCTTGAACACCTTCCGATCCATCTTTCCTAAAAAATTTCTGACTTTTCTTACCCCACAAAACCCTACAGGCCAACTCCTGCACTCAGAACCAGAACACCCTGCAACAATCAACATGTCTGACAGCGGAGAAGTCGAGGTCGCCCCGGCCAATTACTCTGTTTTGCCCAGGGAAGTTACCGATGAGATTGGAAGCACTAAATTGTTCAACAAGTGGAGCTACGAGGATGTCGAGATTAGGGATATTTCTTTGACGTAGGAAAACCTTCTGAATGTTTGTTTGGATGCTTTAAGGAAGAATAGAGCAAAGCGCGGATGGGGCCATACTTTGCTGGAAGAAAGGAGAAAGCAACAAGAGCTGCATCAAAAAGATTGGGTAGACGGATATGCGAACTGGACGCTAACAGCAAGTACCGACACATTTTAGCGATTACATGAACATCCGTACCCCCGTTTATCTTTCCCACTCCGCCGGTCGTTATGCAGTAAAGCGATTCCGCAAGGCTCAATGCCCAATCATCGAGCGTCTTACCAACTCCCTAATGATGAACGGTCGTAACAATGGAAAGAAACTCATGGCTGTCCGCATCGTCGACCACGCCTTCTCTATCATCCATCTCACCACGGACCAGAACCCCATCCAGGTTGCAGTCGACGCCATTGTCAACTGTGGACCCCGTGAGGACTCCACCCGTATCGGATCCGCTGGTACTGTTCGCAGGCAGGCCGTCGATGTTTCTCCCCTTCGTCGAGTTAACCAGGCTATCACCCTTCTTACAATCGGTGCTCGTGAGGCCAGCTTCAGGAATGTCAAGAGCATTGCTGAATGCTTGGCCGAGGAGTTGATCAATGCTGCCAAGGGGTCATCTAACTCTTATGCCATCAAGAAGAAGGACGAGCTAGAACGGTAGGAACTCTTGTCCCGCTTGCATCCCCCGCCCCCAAAACTAAAATTTTTACCATAGTGTCGCCAAATCCAACCGTTAATCTGGGCATTTCTGGGGTCATGCGGGGGTTCTTCTTTCAAATAAAATAAAAAGTTCATTCATTTCGTGCGGTAAAACCAAACTCGGGATATTGCGGGCAGGTATATCTTATTATCCGGGTTACCTTTTAGCTGGTATGGGAACAGCTGGAGGTGGCGTGACGTATCTATAATGATGTGATTAACAATGATAAAAATCATCAAAACATTCTCCTTATCTGGGCATCTGGGGGTTGGTTGCTTTTCCTTTTTCTTTGCAATTCACCATTGTGTATAGTTTCTGTTTCCTGGTTTCCTGCAGCATCTGTCTACAGATGCGGTATCAAAGTCAAAATTCGAGTTCCTTGGGTCTGGTGTATCAGCTACGTGATGGGCTAAAGTCCCCCGTTAATCTCCCACTGTCAGATTTAACAAAGGGTTGTAAGCTATCGGCCTACCACATCAGCCGGCAGATGTCATTCTTATATTCACTCCACAACCTACACTCGGCCCTCCGATCAATCAGAACACAACCCAGTATAATTTTCTCTAGGAACGTTGCATATTCAATGATACCCTGCGCATATTTTTTTAAGAAATAATACTTCACATTAGCCACTTGCGCTATGTGTGATAATATATTATTGTTCAATATAAGGTCATGAGAGACCAGGGGTCACTTGTGACTTGTATGAGTGATGAGACATGACGACGGACGGAAGGACGCAGACGTCGCAGAGCGCTAGAGGCTACCTTCACTAGCGCAGATAATATCTACAGACACCTTACCTACAGACACGATAATTAGTATTTCCATTCCCTCAAAATAGTAGTAAAAAGTAAAATCATAGCGCACAGCAAGCGCTCCGCCGGACTCATTATACCCTGAAAGAGTGCAGAATTTGAAAACGGCAATGCCTAGTTAGATCCTGCTTCATTAGCATTACAGCCTAGGTGTTTCATTAGAACAAAGTATAAGGAAACGCCGATACGTATGATAAATCAATAGGTAAATCTGTAGGCCAGGGCTGAGGAACAGTTCTATCCAGCCGGGTATGGTGTCATGGTGTCATTTCACAGATATTCTACCGAAAGGTGATCTCAAGAGAGCCCGTATTCTTAGCTATGTTCTTCACTGTCGATCACTCGGTGATTCCCAGCTCTAATTGTTGGAAACTGCAGATTGATAGCGGTACTTGGTGCGGGATAGTCTCGCACTCAGAGGTCGTAGTGATGTGCATCTGTACTTCTGTACAGATAGGAGGACGCGTAAGCTCAGAAGAGTTTTCACCCGCCCTTTGTTTTTCTTCTTCTCCTTCTGCTGCTTGCTTCTTGCTTCTCCTGCAATACAATGTTCCCAAAAAGGTCCTTCCTCCTTCTTGTTAAGATCTCCTCTCAATACAAGACTTTGTGTTACTGTCAAAGCTATTCTACTCCACTGCGTGAAACCTCACCTCCGATCATTGCCTTCGTATCAAGACTTTCAACACTAATGAGACATACCAGGGGATTACCCCGAGCTATTGGGCCGCTTACCCCACCTTCCCTCCACTGTATTGCCTAAACACCACAAGATATATGCCGACCGTATGATTTGGCTACCATAGCCTTCTGTTCTTTTCTTCTGGTCAACGCACAGTTCCAAGCCAGATCTTGGGCTACCTAACCTTCCCTCCTCAAAGAAAAAGAAAAAAACAAGGTGGCAGAGTTCATCTTATTTCAGCCAAAGTTGTAAAAGCTACCCGAATAGTGTTTATGGCGCTCCGTCCGGAATGTATGTAGGGAAACCGCATGGTGCTAGAATACTGCAGAGGCCCCGTGATAGTATCATAACAGGTTGGAATCCCAAGACAATAAGATATCACACAACTGGACGTAACGTTACAACACAAAATTTCAAAACTACCAACTTAAAGTTTTGAATTGAATTTATTAGGTTTTATTTAGTGGGAAAGGCGCATGGGCGTGATGTGAAGGGGAAAGAAAGAGAAGAAACAAATGTGGGAAACAGAAGTACGAGTAAAATAATATAAGCATATAGCACGACATTTCCCTTATTATCCAGAACTCCCAGAGCCTGCCCCCCCACACACAAACAGCTAACCAGCCTCTACACTCCCGCAGCTACAACCCCACTACCAAGAGCTTTTCAATTTTCCGGCCCGTCTAGACAACCCCCGTCGCCTCATTCAAAGCATTAATTTCCTCCTCGAGCTCACAAAGTTCCTCACCAAGGCTCATAGGAATCCCGAAATCAAGAGACGAACAACCGGAGTGCTGATTAAAGGTACGAGTTGCCGAGGGTTTATCAGAGTGATTGGGGATGCTAGTTGACTTTGCATTTCCCTGAGCACTCTTGACACCGTGTCCGGTGGAAAGGTGGCCTCTTTGCCCATCCTGATTGGCAGCTGCTGCGTCCGTGAGGCTACCAAATCTTCCCCCGGACAGAATTGCTTTAAGGTATCCAGCAACTCCCGTATATTCCGGCTGACTGTGAAGGGACTTGGTCAATTGACTATGAGTAGTTCCAGTAAGCCCCCTCCCTTCTTGAACACCACTTGGACCCTTGCTATTAACAAACTCGAGGATGGGTCCTCCAGGTCCTTCTACGGCTGGTAGAATTGCGGTGACGCCGTCTTTAGTGATAATTGCCTCGCGGCTAGTGACTAGTTCTCCGTCCCCACCACTTTCCATAGACACGAACATAGGCTTGTTTTCAAAAAGACTCTCTGCCCCTGAACCATTGAAAGAATCCTCCATTCCAACCTCCTTGATTCCACTAGGACCTCTCAGCTTCCCACTGCTAGCGCCGGATTCAGCTCCATTATTGATGAGAGTTGTGTGTGGTGCCGGATTATCTGCAAGACTAGCTTCGCCAAACCAATGATGAAATCCCATCCTGCTGGAGTCTGATGCCGGTCTGGTAGGAGCATTTACAATTCTGGGGCTAGTTGTAGCCGTCTTTCCGCCGCCATTGATATCAGGTAGAAGGGCAGGATAATCAAGCAAAGCAATGTCCCGAGCCCCCATAATGTCACAGAATTCTCCTAATCCAGCCCTATGCAAAACTGGGGGAAAATCAACAGGTGGCATATGACTTCCAGCAAGATCAAGCTTCACAGTGTCATTTGTAGTATCTGTCGCTGAATCAGATGTTTCAAAGTCTGATTCAATATCACACGCCATTCCCTCCCGACTGCCATCGACGGTCTGACATCTCCTCAAGGCCTGTACGGTCAGTTTACTTCTCTCGGTCGAGGCATTCTTGGAACTGACCTCTGGTTGATAACGTTTATTAATTTCGTGGCCTTGGAAGGAACATGACTCTCTGACGAGATTACGGTCAGATACACCTCCCAGGAGTTGAAACCGAGAAGCGATCTTGTCGCAAGCATTTAGATACTCTGCGACAGCATTGAGGATATCTGAAAATGGAGCTGCCCTAAATCTATTATTCAACAGATCTTCCAAATGCTTGCTTGAAACCTTAACCGCGCAAAAAGTCTTTCCATCCTCTCCAACCTCCTCCGTGAGAGTAACAATTATACTGTTGCGAATCCACTTGGTCTTTGTTTGTTTTCTATGCCTCTTAAAAAAAATACCGGCAGAATGGAAGTATTCTTCCTTCGCTCCCTTCTCCAGAATCAATCCCCACCTAGGAGAATAACGGATCTTGCTGCTCACTAGGCGCGAAATATCCTTGCAGGCGGACTGATGCTCGTTCTTATGGATGGTGGATTCGAATATCATGTCGAGCTTCCCCCCTCCATTAAGTATATCTGCCTTGTAGCACGATCTGAGCTGAATACGGGACTCAAGAAATCTTAACATTTGTACTACAAGGACAAATTAATCACATGATATTATGAACGATATTGTAAATGAAGGGATACTCGACTAGCGATAACATACCTTCTTGCTCTCCCTTGGGTATGAGACTAGCTAACCAAACGGTGTTATAAAGTTGGCCATTGCTACGCTCCTCCTGGAGGCAAATCTCCATTGCGGTTTGGGGGGTCCCCAACATCTCGTATCCCAAAACTGACAAGTTCGCCTCCAATTTACCTACCCATTCCCCCATCCATTGTGGTTGGAAAACTCTTTTGATCCCGTTCTCCAGATGCATTGAACAGAAATCATGGATATCAAGCTTAAGGGTAGCGAGATTATAGTTTTTAATGTCTTGTTCGAGAAAAAAATTCTTTCCTAGTGTAACCTAGCCCACAAAATACGATCAGAATTTCAATTGATTAAAACAAGTGATCAAGAAGAAAAGAAAACTCAAAAAATACCTCCGCTTTGATGTAAACACTATCGCTGGAAGGAAGCTTCTCTCTGTACTTGTCTAAAATGGTAGCGATATCATCGACAAGAAATCCTCTCATTCCACCCACTGAAATTTGGGAAGAACGTAAACTACTTGAGATAGTTCGACTAATGATTTTCTCCTGGGCACTCAAATGAGCCGGGTACAACTGGAAAGTGCGGAGCCCGTCCCCCGTCTTCTCCCCCTTCTCCCCAGCATCCGGTGGGTTGCAAGTTAGCGATGTCTTAGGCCCCCTGTCGGGCTTGCGCAGACAAAAACAGAGCCCTCTCGCAAGCTCCGGATCGTAGATAGTTGAAGACACTTTAGGTGTGTAGTCCACGGCATCCACAATGGCGTCTGTGAAGGTCCTAATATAACCCATAAGATCATCATAGGCTTTTATCGCACTCTTCCGATCACCGTAAATAGAGGCAAGACGGCGTTCCTTATCCCAATTGATTTCAGTTTTGGTCAAATCTTTAATTACTCTAATGTTTTGATTCTTGGTACTAGCAAGTATATTTATTGTCTTCTCGGCGATATCGGCAAGGGAAACACGGATTGCGCCGTCTGAGTACTCGCCGAATATAGACTTGGTACTCATATTGGTAGTACCCAAGGTCTCGGCGCGATGGTAGCTCAAGAAAAATGGATCGCGCAAATAGCTTTGAATCAAAAGATAGAACGAGGAGGTCCAGAGTCTCCCTTGGCAAAAAAGAGTCGTATTGGAACCAGGAGGATGTGTGGGGGGGAAGGACAAAGAAAGAGGTACTGGAAACAAAGACGGAGAAGATTGAGCTGGGGACTTTATAGCGGAGAGATCATATCATACAAGAATTAGTGCCACCATGAGCACAGGGTTGAATCAGTGATGCAGTTAGGGCCATATGAAGGCTTTTAATTCCCACTATTAAGATATAGACCTCAAAAAGCATTATGCTAGGACTCAGGTCCCAAAGCCATAATCGCCTATCACGGTGCGCACACACCCGCGATAATCGATATTACCTTGCTTCTAGTTACTGAGCGCAAGCTATAATCCCAGTGCCAGAAAGTTAGAGCCACTAATTCTCTTGCATATCTAAGGGGGGGCGGTTTGGCGTTACGGTTTTGCGTGGTTACCATCCATGGTTTGGCCGAAAGCTAGCTTACATAATCCATTTTTAAGGGCCATGATTGGTCAGTTTGCAAGCTTTTTGGCCAAACCATGGTTGATAACCATGCAAAACCGTAACGCCAAACGGCCCTAACTCTGTCAGTCACAACCTCATATTACATATCCTATGTAGTGAATCCCAGATTGACAGAGCAATGGAAAAATAATCAAGCACGCACGCAAGGAACATACTAGAAGGCACAAAGAAGGTACAAAGACACAAAGGAATCCCATGGGGGCATCTCGGATCACAGCGGCCTTGAGAACTCCAGGAACGATTTTGAGAATTGAATATACAGCATATTGGTTAATTATGCACTAGGTTATTTAATTATATGATAGTGAGCCAGAACCAGCAGAAAACTCCCATTATTGGTTAGACTAATCCCCCACCTCCCCCTCCGACGCATCACTGGGCAATTGAAGAAACCGAAGTCCCTCCGCTTCAGTCCCCCCAAGTTTGCTTCGCTGCTCATCCGTCAACTCGTCGATATAATCCTCCAGTTCTGTGGTGTCGTGAACCCGTAGCTCCTTCTCTGAGGAAACGATCGAAAGCAGCTTTCGCATCTCTTCATAGGTCAACACTGTGCGTAACCGTTGAAAGGCCAAGAGAACCAGATCTACTCAATGATTAGTGAAAACAGTGAGACCAAATATATGGCGGTACACACCTTTCGACCATGGGCAATTCCTAATACCTCTGAAGAGCACCTCTTTGGCCCTCTTCAATTCTCTCTCTTGGATCTCAAACTCCACATATATCATCCACAAACTAAAATTATATTTTGTCCTAGAGTCATATGTTAGCACGAATTTGCCTGACAAGAGACGGACTAAAAGCAAACCTGTCTGTCTCCACTGCCTGTTCGAACAAAGCTCGAACAGCGTGGGGATTGTAACGCCCGCCTGCACCTATCATTCGCATTTCTGTCCATATAGCAAAGCCGTATCCCAGGATTGTCTCCGTCCCTTCCTTTAATACTACACCTCGCGTGAGCATCCTAGCCCTGTTTTCTATTTTGGTCTTTGCCTCGTTCCAAACGAACAATTCCAGGAAAACGGAATTATTCGGAAACATTTGCAGAGAGTTATTAAGAAAGTCTCTCATGGTCTTAATTTTGAATAGTCGTGAGGTGCTTGAGTGATAATAAAGTAGCCTCGCTTCTACCATCAAACACCTTTCATGAGCTGCCGAGTTTGGACCGCACAGACCGCGTCTATCAAGCTCGGTAAGGAAGTCGGCATATATCGGCAACGATGCCGCCACTTCTCGATTAGAAACAAGGTACTCAAGTAGGGCCCTCACTTCGGTAAAGGCGATTGCATGGTTGACACGGCCGAGAGAAAGCATCAACCCTTTTGAGTCCTCGAGATGCTATACCAAGTAGAAAAGGTCAGTAATTTTCAGTAAATTTGTCGACACACTCACCCTTCGAGCCTTTAGCACTAAGGCCGATGGAAGCCCACGCAAATTCAACTCATCATCTCCATCTATCAATAACCTCCCAGCATCGATCGACAAAAGCACACGGACCGCTCGCGAAGCATCACCATGCATGAGTTCCTCCCACACCCAGGTCTTCCATAGAAATATCGAATCCTGGCGATTTGCTTCAGGAAAACCCACACTCATCCCTAGCGCCGTAGAGAAAACGTTCCTTGCACTGTCGGCACTACCGGCCCTCCATTCAATCTGAGCGTAGCCATTCCAAAGTAACAAACTAGTACGAAACTTCTTCAAAAGTCCTTTTGCTACCTTTTTAACACTTCTCAGACATTAGCCATTGATGAGAAACCACAGGGTTTCATTCTTACCTAGAGGGACGGTTCTTCCATGTCCAGGCCAGGAAATACAATGCCAGTTGCTCATCGCTCAGTTGGGCGACCAACATCTTCAGTACATTTCCCACAAACTCGACATTTCCTCCCTTCAGGCCCCCTGGGCCATCGATTGCCGACACCCAATACTCGGACTTAGCAAATAGCATTTCCTCACTCAAAGGGAAATTCCGCAAGCTAAATTGGAATGGCTTCTCCCCAAATGGTGCTTTCTTCTCCGGCTCCATACCCCCCCATCCTATTAACTCATTATTATGCCCTCCTCTCTCGGGCCAGAACCATCTCCCAAGACACTCATCCATCGTATGTCCTAACTCATTTCTCAAGAAGATATCTGTAGCTTCCGCCTTTCCGGAGGACATGCGCACCCCCTCATAGAGCGGCCTCAAGCCTGAAAATATCAAGAGAGCATCGATCAGTTTCTGCTTAACAGCCTCACTCGCGAAAAAGAACATAAATTCCCTTAGATCTGAGAATAGCACAACACGATAAGGATCATCTTCCTCCACTTCATCCATTGTCCTAGCAGGCATCTTGGGGATCTCCATTCGTCCTTCCTCTGCTGCCATCCACGATCCAAACGGGTCGCGAGTATCCAATGAATCCGGCGAAACCATTCCTTTCTGGGTTTCTGGAGCCTTTCCTTTGCCACCTAACTGCACGAATGAAAACCACCCTTCAGCGCCCACCTCCCCAACACGCAAGACCTCGCTATCCCAGAAAGTATCCAGTAGCTCGAGAACCTCCTCATGCTCGCTGAGGGACCCTGGAGCTGTTATTTGAGGTGGGGCAAAAAAATTTAGTTCGATCATCAGCTGGAATGCAGCAATCGCATTCTCAATAAATCCAGCCTCTTTCATCAACAGCGCAGTTCTGAGAAAAACGTATAAGATAATCTCCTCAATCTTTTCTTTATCCTCACTCTTATCAACGGCCTTCATGGCAGCCGCCCTTAACGTGGCGAGGCATTCGCTAAAACACCTCACACATTCCGAATATGTGAAGCTGAGGAAATCGGTTTGCCGGAAATTGATGTATTTTGTCCATAGGCCAATGGCGGTCGGGTTCTCCTTCAGCATCCGTTGCCATTTCGTCATCATCTTCCGCGAGTCCCAAACCACCTGAGCAATATCCATATACTTCACCAGTAACTCCTCGTTACCAGGACATTTTTCCAAGGCCTTCCCCAGAATATCCAGTTTCACCTCCGCTGTGCTCTTCCGTTCTGCCACTGTTGTCCTTCTTCCACTAGATTCAAGCAACGTATCCTGATGATTTACGTAGTCCAGCCATGCGCCGACATTTCCTGGCGCTGCATCTACTTTCCGGGCCAGCTCCACTGTCTTCTGTCTATTATCCCATCCCTCTGCAGCAATATAATCACCCTCAGACCCTGAAGCAGACGCGTACTCCAAGTCTCCGTCTTCAGGATTCTCCCCCAGCTTTTTCAGCCCTTCGAGAGAACGGTAGTGGTTATCTTCCCCTTCAGACTCTTCCTGCTCAAAGTCGGTGATATTACGCTTTCTTCCTCTGCCACTACCGAAAAGCGGTACAAAATCCATTCCATTTTCAAAGACCTTAATTGTTGAATCCCCCCCACCTTTTTTAATCCTTAACACCCTCACTCCACTCTCAAAAGCAGCGAAGAGTCTCCGTGCGTTTGTCCCACTTCGTCTCTCCCGCTCTTGCAATACCAAGCCTTTGCCATCGCCCTTTTCTCTATCAATCCGAATCTCCGGCGATAGTCCGAGCACACTTCCGCCCCCTCGACGGCGGTAGTCCGGGATAGAATATCTGTGGATAGAGCCATAAGTGACATTATCGGGATCACTGCGGGTATCTGTGTAGAATGCCCTCTGAGCAGCCGCCTCCGGAGATGGGGGACGCGACTTGCCAGTAGCGACAACAGTTGTTCTCGTCAGTGATCTAGGCTTTTCGCGCCGGCTGCTTTTCTCATTGTGGTGGTGGCGATCAGATCCCCGATGTCCATGCCTGCCCCTCCCATCCTCGCGGTTTCTCTCCTTGTTCCTTTCTCTTCGCCCATCATTATCCCTATCCTGGTTCCGCTCTCGGCTCCTTGAGCGCGACCGACGCCTATGGCCCCTCTCCTTTCTGTCACGTTTAGAATGCTCTCCTCCAGCCCAGCTTGGAGCCGGTTCGGGCTCCTCTGTTACGACCTTCGCTAGCGGTTTGAAACTGGAGAACTTTGGGATAACGCGAGGCGCAGATCCCTAAACACAATAAATTAGCAAACACCACCTTGCGGATAATCTCGGGATAGTCTATTCTTACTGTAGGCTTGTTTTCTGGCTTAGAAGAAGCCATTCTCTGGTACCAGGTTGCTGCTCGAGACTGTGACCAGAATGTTGAAGTGACGTTGCTAGTGAGCCTCCTCGGTTATGGTTGCCCAGTACTCGTATTTCAATGGCGGGTGTTCACTCGCTATCACTCGTTTCTCGATCTAACCAAGGGAGTTCCAACCAGCCGCAAATACCGCTTTGGCTTAACCCTCTCCAGCTATCCTGATATCATATGATATCATACTAGCACCAATTCCTGGGCTGGTCCTAATGAAATTGTCAGTTCGGTCCTAGGGTTAAGTGCAGGATCTTGTTGGAGGGGAATTATCATAAGAGGACTCTTCTATGGGGTAGTGGGATCTAATTAGGCATGGAAGCAGTCCACTTTTGATGGATATCTGCGGCCTTTGCGTACTTGGTACCAAATCGTTATCATATATTATTATACTATCATATTAATTGAATTGTGTTTAATGTATCATACCCGGGTAGAAGGACGAACAAGAGTGATAAATTAGGATCATTGAATTTAACCCTAACCCTAATATAACTATACTATGATAGTACCAAGTAGGAAGGCAACGATAAGATGAGATAAGATAATGATAGAGGGGCAAAAAGCAAGCCTTGAGCCGCAAGATTTCTCGTATCTCTTCACTTTCAGCCCTTTCTACCCTTGACGCCTTGATTTGGCTCCCGAAATCTCATAGGATACTCCCCGATTTGCATGTAGAATTTTACGGATCTTCCGGGGCCGTGTCAAAGCCTCAAAGAAGATCACCTCTTCTTTTCTGGTTATCATAACTGCCTCGCAGAACCCACCTCAAGATGCACGAAATCATTACGCTGCAGTTGGGGCACCAAGCAAACTACCTTGGGACTCACTTCTGGAATACTCAGGTACGTGGGACCTAAAGGTCACTCAATACGGCTCGAGCTGTCAGAGAAACATTGGTTGATGTGCGGAAACCATAGGAATCATACTTCACTTATTCCGAAGATGCTTCGCCTAGCCCCGTGGATCATAACGTTCACTTCCGGCCGGGCATTGGGGCTGACGGAGGAGAGACCTTTACACCTAGAACTCTCATATATGATCTCAAAGGTGGATTTGGGTCTATGAAGAAAATCAATGCTCTTTATGAAGTGGAGCGGGACTCAGATGCTGGGATTCCACAAGGACTGTGGTATGTTGGATGGGGGACCGATTTACTGCGGAAAATCCGCTTACAAAAATCTTTTCGGAAAATTAGGGATAATGGAATGACCATTCAGCGAGAGCCTCTGGTTGAGCCAATTGAATATCAAAGAACCCTCGACACTGTAGGTTCTGACAAGCCCCTACGATACCATCTCGTTTTCCTCACTTTCAGGGTTTACAACTTGGGCAATTGATATAGGGCCTCCTCCCAGCCCGCCTAGAGCCGTCATCTGTTCGCTATTGGAGCGATTTCAATAAGGTCTTTTATCATCCGCGTTCTTCCATCCAGCTAAACCAATATGACCTCAATTCAAAAATCATGCCCTTCGAAAATTTTAGTTTAGGCAGAGATCTCTTCAACCAATTGAACGGAGAACATGACATGCTCGATAGGGACTTCAGACTTTTTGCGGAAGAGTGTGACCAAATGCAGGGTGTGCAGATATTCACATCCGCAGAAGATGCTTGGGGTGGCTTCGCAGCTGAGTATGTTGCTGCCTTAAGAGACGAGTATCCGAAAACCGGAATTATGACTTGGGGACTGCAGGATTTTGAGAAAGTCACTAGAGTGAGTATTCGTGATCAGTCCCTATCTGCCTCCCACTTGGTTTTCCATCTTGTATACTTTTTCACCTTCATGACTTTCCCCCCTGAGTTTTTCTTCTTTGCTTGAGTGCGGCAGTGGTGGGGAAGGCTCGGGTTACTGAGTTGAAATAGGAAAAGCAGATAAACCATACGGTCAACCTTGCATACACCTTGTCGACTATTGTTCCGCTAACTTCGTTATACATTCCTTTGGGATGCCCCCAATCCAAATTCCCAGGATATGTTAACTTAGATCCAGCCCTGCAGTGGCATAAGAGTGCACTACTTTCAGTTGCGGTAGAGACATGCACTCTCCCCACTCGTCTTCGTGACGGTTTCGGTGCTGGTCGGTTGGGGAAATTTGATGACTTGGCATCACTCCTTAATGTCAATGGGGGTCAAAAAATTGCAACGCTCTCAATGACTGTCCATAACCCAAATCCAAGTGCATCAAGGTCAGGTGAACCGAGCCTCTCCGACAAAGGGTTCGGGCTGTCCTGGGATTCGGGTTGGTATGAATTTGGCGGGATGGTCATGAAGGCTCGGGGTGTTCAGAGCCATGAAAGTCACACTTTTGCCGTGACAGAGGTCGTGAGAGTATCAAACAATGATCGAACTAAAGATATGATAACGGCGGACTCACCCGAACTTCCCGATGATCACCACGATGCAGTTTTCGAAAGGTGAGGTTCAGATTTTTTCATTCTTTCCCACGGTTGCGGATTTTTTTGTCTTAGCCCGCGTATTGTCGCCTTTGAAGGGAAGGAAAGCTTTCCTCTGTCCTGCTGCACACTTGGTCAACTTAGTTGCCCTGGCGACAACGGTCCCCCACGCATTGAGTCGCGTGGCTATCAGCCACCCATCACACATCTGTTCACTGAACACTGGTGCGGTAAAAACTCGTTAAATCCACTGTCGGATTGTGCGGCGGAAATCGCTCTACTAAACCGCAATGGACTTAGCAGAGTAGGCCAACAAAGTTACAAATACCAGTTAATGAGATCCAGCGGGTTCAGCTTACCCAAGCTATCGAATGGAAAATAGTGTTCCTTTTTGGGATGTTTTATCTCTGATCGCGGGGCACGAGACCCCCACGAGATAGTGGATTTTACGAGTACTCGAGTACCGTATATTTGGTACCGGTAGTTATGTTTGTTGGCTTGATTGCCTTGCCTCATCTATGACCGATATTTTCTGCTTGTATTTATATTGTGTTTTGATTACTTGGCGAAGACGTTACTGGTACCAGTAGTCTACTTAGCCATGCGGTAACGCAGGAGGTTCATCCTAACTGCTGAGCGGAAACCCGCAAGCAGCTGTTTTCGTTTTATCCTCCCCGCCATCTTGTCCTATCGCGCCTCACACTTACTCATGGCCCTCGCTGACTATAATGTGCTGATTACCGTAGATACCTTACCTCTTTCACTTACCCTGTAACTGATAGCTTCCCGAGCATCTTCACAGACCGTATAATACCCGTAGGGGACACCGCAACCGGGGAGGACCAGAGGCTAGCTGTCAGTTCAAGGCTCACAACATCATCGCAAGTGATACCGCGAATGAAGAGCATAAAGAATGTTGTATCGCGGGTGGTCGGGGTAGACGAGCGGGAAGCAATCCTAAATGACCTGGGCGAGTTTATCGAAGGATTCGAAACGGGGTGGAATAGTGGCTCTGATGATTATGACGATTGATGGTGGAAAAAAGGGAGAGGTTTTGGCGGGAAGAAGGGTAAAAAATAGATGTTGTTTTATTAGGTTGAGCACCGTTTTAGGTATACTGGCACTCGCACTGTCCTAGTATTCGTACTCGTACCGTACTTGAGCGACGGTGTGGTTTTCGGCGGATTCCCTATATTTTGGAGGGGAGATAGTTTTTTCCTTCATAATATCACAACAAACTCCCCCTAGGGTTGGGGGGGGTACTTCTCCCACGCTGCCAGCCGAGCGAGGGAAAAAAAAAAAAGGGTTGTCTACTCGAGCGCTGATGGATCTAGCCTTGTTTCTTTTTTTTTTTCGCGGACTCCACCACTATGCGGGGAGTAAACCAAGCTTTTTTTTTTTTTTTGCTGTGGAAGCTAGTCACAGGCAGGCTGCACTCAATAGCCGAGAAACTATCGTGCGGATATGGTATTGTGCGTCTCGTGCGGTACTAGTAGGCTCGAATGGGAACAATCACTTAAGCGTCGGTATAGTACGGCTCCTGCGGTATGATATCTTGAGTCAAGATGAGGGCTATGTCTGGCGATAGAAACAGGGTGATTATTAACTATGGTATGATCGGAACTGGACGGCTCTTCAGATTCTGGCACGGGCAAGGGGGGAGGAGAGTGTGGTGGCTTGTCAAAACGCTCGCTGGGGGATGAATATTGCTGATCCCTTAGGGTAGCCCGATAGCTTGTACTCGAGTACTCGTAGGTGAAAGGGATTTTGGATTGGTAGACTAACTCATAGTGATCAAGAATAACGCGCTGGTGAGATGTTACTGTAAATGTCAGCCAGTCTACTACTAGCGGTATTCAAAGTTAGAAAAGTTTGCGAGTAAAAGCCAGTTTCTACTAGGACATGCATTAGCTTACTGGAGAGTGTCAGCCAATTGTATTTCAAACTGCATAGCATCATAGTTGAATACCCCAATGTTTAAACATAGGTTGCTATAAAATATGGCGTACAATGTGAAAATTGTTTCAGCTGTTGAAAGTCTCAGCAGAACAGGAGAAAACCAAAATAAAACAGTTAACAAGAGAGAAAATGTAATATGATTATCCTGGGGACTTTTGAATGGAAGGTTGAAAGGGATTCTATTATAGTAGGAAGGATAAGTTATCGAAATCATCAAATTGACAATCTATAATTGCATGTGATAGCTATAAATTCCCAAGCTGGGGGGATATCTTAGCCTTTTCAGAGGTGCAAGGTATAGTTTTTTGTTGTTTTACCCTGTTCATTATCTATTTGTCATCAACTTACCATTACTTTCTACTAACTTTTACCAGATACCAACCTCTCAACCTCCATATCTACTCAAATAAAAAGTATGGCATGGTAAGGTAAATTGAGAGTAAAGTAACTGTTTTTGTTTGTGCCAAACTTACATGAAACAGTAAAGTAAGCGAAAAGATTTCTACATTTTTAACTTTGAATACCACTAGGGGTATTCAAAGTTAAAAAGGATGGGGGGTAGAAATGAGTTGATACCTGAACCTGCATTAGTGTACTAGAAGTTCAGGGCCAATAGGATCATAGAGTACCAAGTATTATAGTTGAGACCTCCAAATTTTTTAAGCTGAAGCAATATGCTAGGTAAACTAAAATTTAGCATACAAATGTGAAAAGATTTTCACACTCTAAGATTCCAACACTGCAAGAGAAATCAGATAACGACAATAATAGCTCTTATTATTATGATGCTACACAATTATTCCAAAAGCACTGTCTAGACTAAGAATGAGACTGAGAGCCTTATTCAGTGGCTTGAAGATCCTGAAAATCTTCAAAAAATCAAAAAGGAATCTGGTATTATGAAAAAAGCAGTTGTGAGTGAAATTGCAATACAAAGACCTACGAAGGATCCTGTTAATGTTAGGCGGACGCCAAACTCAAGTTTATAACCAAGAGACGTAGGCCAAAATCTTTGTTTCAGAGAATCTGTCGAGAAAGGCTCGTCTCGAAAAAGTAAGGTAAAGATTTTATGAGGTAAACAATTTTATATTGATAAGATCTCTTCTCCGTTGCTTGATGATGTCTGTAAAGCTCGGGAGGCACTTCGATATTTATATCCCGCGTCTGAGTGTTCGCGGACTACTTCTAACTACTATGCCTCCGAAGTACCACTCTGGTTTTAATACGCAAACGTCCAGAATCTTATAAGTGCGAACACCGTTTGACCCTGAAACTTATCACACCCTTTCGCGGACTCGGAATAGTATTCCTCCGTTGAGATGACTGCGCTATTTGTTATACCAAACAGCCGTCTCCAACTTAGATGTCCGCATAGACTTTTATATGACTTTAGTCTTGTTGACTATCATCCAGTCATCTCTTCGGTCATGAAGTGATCAGGTTCATGCCGGGCCACCTAGAGCCAATTGCAAGTCCGAGCCCGACGTGTCAGCGTCTTAAGGGTCTCCGACTTATCTAGGTCTTCCATTCTGAACATGCTTCCCCTTGGTCCGCCGGCCTCCGTAGAGAGGTCCTATTACTAGGACCAACCAACCTATAGCTGATCTCAGAAGGGTATGAGTGGATTCGGTATACCCCTAGTAGCTTTCGCTACTGGGATATCCTCCTAGAGTATTTCTCCGAAAACGTCCCGTCACCTTTGGCCCGTAGTTTAGGAAGTCCAACTTTGAAGCCTACTATCTCAATGCGCCTCCGACGGATTTCCTCCGTTCCACTTCCCAGATGTCACCAAAGGTCCCCTCTCAGATATCCTGCGAACAGCATATGGTAGGACAGACGGCGGTGACGAATATGGTGTTATGAAGTGGGCTTCATTGATGTGACATTTTAGTTATGGGATGCAACTCTCGAAATCTCGCTAATGACGTGCGGGCCCCATAAGGGGGCCGGAGGGGGGTGTTGGCTCTGGCTAATTGAGGGTCTGTGCGCAGTTACTTTACCGTAGGTCTGTGCACATGTCTCGGATTTCCATATGCCTAACAGTTAAGGTTAGATACAAATATGATAATCTGATGAAAACTTATTGAGCTGCGGCAAATCTTAATAACCAGAGTTGATGGAGTTTGTCAGAAGAGGATTTAGATGAAGGAAGAAGAAGTTTGCGAGGTTTGGGAGTACAAATTATTTTTTTCTATTTTTATTGTTCATTTATGATATAAGAATTACTAAGTTAATAATCTATCACGTTGCAGATATTTCTTCCAGCTAGAAAGGATTCTCGGCGAGCTACCCAATATACAACCACCAGTCTCCTATGACTCTAGCTTCGATCTGGTTAGTATAGCTACTACTATTGACTAATTGCTAATAGCTATAGCTCCTACAATTCCTGTCAGTAGTGAGCATAGCAGGCTTCAAATTCCAAGCTTTAATGATATAGGAGAAGAAGAAGAGGAGATTACAGTTGAAAATGAGGTGAGCTTGAGTCAGAGCAGGAAGGAAGAGAAAGAACCAGATGAGGGAAGTGAAGAGGCAGCTGTAGTTATGGAACTGCACTTGGATAGACAAGAGATACAAGGAGTTGATTCTTCAAATTCGATTCAAGCTACTACTATTTGAGGATCAAGAAAATACTAATTTCTGGAAATGTTATTGACTGGTAGGAAAGAGGAGGCATCATGATCCGGAATTCAATGAAGAAAAAAAGGAAGATCTAATGCCCTTGTAGAAGCAGCCAGTATACTCACATCAGCAAAGGCATAGGGAGAAGATAAAAAGTTTGACTTTTTGAATTGACATCTTCTACAATAAAGCCAATCGCGAGAAAGAGAAATTAATTTGGGAAAGGAGAAGCTAGAACTAAAACAGGAATAGACAAGGGTTAAATAACTCTGAACTGATTTATTGTTTCTTCAGCTTCAGAGGACATTGGAAAGAGGTAGTGTTAATGGTAGAGGGAATTTTGGAAAACTTAATCAAGTAGATTTGGAGTAAGTTATAATATTTTGAGATATATGAAAGCTTAAGTTGTGTTTTTTTTATTTTTTTTATTTTTTTGTAAAAGTTATATGTTGTAGATTGATTATTCTTTCTATTTTTTTTTTTTTTTAAAAAAATTCTTGGATTATTTCTTTAATTATATTCTATTTAAAAAAAAGTTCACGCATTCTGTTTCTCTATTCTGTCCTAGCATGACATTTAGCTTCAAGTCCTAATACCTCATCCTTCAAGTTTTCATCAATTTCTATTCTATAATTGATTCTTATCCTATATTGAGGCCACCACTTATCACAGATATTGTCATGATCCCTAACTGGTATCAGTTCTTAGTAACGGGTAGACGATACTTCTCTTGTCTTCTCTCTCGACGATAGTTCTTAGACCTATGTCTATGATAAGGTGGGAGAGACTCTCGTGTCTCTAGTCCTTATCGCCTATCGTACTCTTTCTTCGACTCTACTCATATAGTAGAGTTCTCGTCTCGTATGTAGGTATTCGTAAAGAGTGTAAAGGTTTTATATTCATAAAAGCATAAAGTAATAAGTAAGGAAATAACTTAGAACGAAGCGTGAAGAGCCTATCTACTCGGCCTTTTTATTTTTATTTTTATTTTATTTTTATTTTTATTTTTATTTTTATTTTTATTTTTATTTTTATTTTTATTTTTATTTTTATTTCTTTTATTATCATGTATTCATTGTTATTTAGGGTACAAGAACATGCATGCAGCGCTAGCTATGGCATAAACATTCCCCATTCCTCCTTCCGCCAGGCCCGACCGCATCCCCAGGACCCTCTGGTATGGGCCTAACTGCACATCTCGCCACAAAGGGAAACCCATCCCTACCTCGCAAGCGAGCTCAGAGAATAGGAGAAGCCTAACTAAGGACAAGCAGGAAAACATAGGGAGGTAACCACCCGGAACATCACAGAAGAAAAACAAAAGAAAAACAGCACCATAGATCCCACAACAACTATGCCAGGTATATGCGCTGACAGCAGAAACCATAGATGTTATCCAAGAATAGGACGTAACCGAGAAAATGGGCCACCTGTGGGTGACGGCGAAAGAGGGTGGAGCAGTAGGGTCCAAGCCGAGTGTGGATGTAGCAGTAGGGTGCAAGCTGATCCAACTGCCAGAATAGGACAGAAACTGAATGCAACCGTGTCAACTCTCAGTAATTGTGTTCGTGTCTCACTAGACAGTCCACAGTGGCAGAAGGCAAGCGTCTTACCGCGTCTCTCATATAGTCCCTTATTCTCCGTGAGATAGCGTCACTTAGTAGATGGGATACCACCGCTTAAGCTGACCGTGGGAAAAGGCGAGATCGACCCGTGGGCCTGTTGAAGAGTTCTCGCATACTGCAAACTGTGTTCCCAGCCGTCTGAAGTATGGGAAGTGAACGGCTGCCGACCGTATGGAGGGGCCTCGCTAAGTGAGGAAGGGGGCGAGAACGAGCAGCGTGAAAGGCGTACTGGCACCAAGAGGAAGGAAAGCCCTAACGTTTCCAGAGAGCAGAAGAGGGCAGTGAGGGGAGGAGGGAAATGGCCATCACTCCTAGGCCGAAGCCATTGTGGGAGGAGAGTGGGGGTGGATGGTTCGTGAACTCCAAGCGTTGAGGGTTGATTTCAAGCATGAGGAAAATAAAGGAGTCGGAGGATGGCCTATCTACTTGGCCTTTTTATTTTTTATTTTTTATTTTTTTTATTTTTATCTTCATGTATTCGTTGTTATTTAGGGTACAAGAATGTGCATGCAGCGCTAGCTATGGCATAAACAATCCCCATTCCTCCTTCTGACTGGCCCGACCGTATCCCCAGGACCCTCTGGTATGGGCCTAACTGCACATCTCGCCCCAAAGAAAAACCTGTCCCTACCTCGCAAGCGAACTCAGAGAATAGGAGAGGCCTAACTAAGAAGAAAGCAGGAAAATATAGGAAGGTAACCGCTCGGAACATCTCAGAAAAAACAAAAGAAAAACTGCACCAGAGATCCCACAACAACCATGCCAGGTATACGCGCTGGCAGCAGAAACCGTAGAAGTTATCCCGGAATGCGATGTAACCGAGAAAATGGGCCACCTGTGGGGGGGAGGCAGGAGAGGGTGGTGCAGTAGGGTGCAAGCCGATCCAACCGACAGAACAGGCCGGAAACTGAACGCGACCTTGTCAACTCTCGGTAATCGTGTTCGTGTCTGACTAGGCGGTCCCCAGAGGTAGAAGGCAAGCATCTTACCGCGTCTCTCATGTAGCCCCTTGTTCTCAGAGAGATAGCGTCACTTAGTGGATGGAATACCACCGCTTAAACTGACCGTGGGGAGGAGCGAGATCGACCCGTAGGCCTGCTGAAAAGTTCCCGCGTACCGCAAACCGTGTTCCCAGCCGTCTGAAGCATAGGAAGCGAACGGTCGCCGACCGTGTGGAGGGGTCTCGCTAAGTGAGGAGAGAGGGGGGATGGGCAGCACGAGAGGCGTACCGGCACCCAGAGGAAGGAAAGCCCTGACATCTTGAGAAAGCAGAAGAGGGCAGTGAGGGGAGGGGGCAAATGGCCATCACTCCTAGGCCGAAGCCATCATGGGA
>JACCEG010000249.1:8930-103110 GCA_014065205.1 Tuber brumale | reverse complement strand
GGGAGGAGAGGGGGGGTGGATGGTTCGTGAATACCTAGCGTTGAGGGTTGATTTCAATCGCCGGGTGTGTAGAGGAGACGGAGGATGGCCTATCTACTCGGCCCTAATGGCCTCCTTATATAGTTGCCCTTCACGACCTTGTGACTCACTCCCCTAGTTATGCACCACATATGACTCACAACTGTGAGTCATACCAAAACATCATAAACTAGTCATATGACCAAAGTGGTCACATGTGCAAAACCCATGACCTCTAAATGAGGTCATGTGCGAAATATAACATATTATCATAACCATATCATCTGACCAAACTGGCCATATGTGCAAAACCCATGACCTCTAATGAGGTCATGTGCAAAACATAACATACCTATGACTTATAACTATCAGTCATGTAAAAACCTTTTCCTCGCTAAGCCACATTCGTGACAGATATGACTTAATAAGGAAAGATTTTTACGTGACTCTTAGTTTTAAGTTATAAGTATAATATGTTTCGTACATGACCTCATTTAGAGGTTATAGGTTTCATGCATATGACTATTTAAGTCATATGACTTGGTCAGATGATAGTTTAACGTGACTCATAGTTATGAGTCATAGGTATGTTATATTTTGCATATAACTTCACTTAGAGGTCAAGTGTTTCACGTATATGATCATTTAGGTCATATGAATTAGTCAAATGATAAGTTTTATGTGACTCATAGTTATAAGTCATAGGTATATCAGATTTTGCACATGACCTTGCTTAGAGGTCATGGGTTTCACGCATGTAACAATTTTAGTAATATGACATGTTTAAGTTGTAAGAAATATAGTATGAAGAGTGACTATAAAAGGAGATCAATAGGACCTATGAGATAAGCTATCCTCTCTCTCAGCAATTTTCCTTGTGATTGAAATCAACCCTTAATACAGTATTCTCACAATCATCTACTTTCCCCTCTCCTTCCATGATGGCTTAGGCTAAGGAGTGATAGCCTTCCTCATCCTCTTCCTGCTGTCCTCTTTTGCTTTCTTTAAGTGTTGAGACTTCTCTCTTTTTGGATTCCAGGATTGCTTTGTGCTGCCCGTTCCCTCCCCCTCACCTCGCTTAGCGAGGCCCCTCCTCACGGTCAGTGACCCTTCACTTTCCATGCTTCAGACGGCTGGGAACATGTTTTGCAGTATGTAAGAGCTTTTCAAAAGTGTTAGGCGGATATCAAACTCTTGTGTAACTGAGAGACATAGGCTAAATATTTGATCGGAGAATCTGTTGAGGAAGGCTTGTTGTGATAAAATGGATAAAGTAAAGATTTATATGTGTAAATGATTTTATATTGATAAGATCTCTTCCCCGTTGCTTGATGATATCTGTAAAGCTCGGGAGGCACTTCAATATTTATATCCAGCATCTGAGTGTTCGCAGACTACTTTTAACTACTATGCCTCCGAAGTACCAAGTCTGGTTTTAATACACAAACATCCAGAATCTTATAAGTGTGAGTACCGTTTGACCCTGAAATTTATCACACCCTTTCACTGTTATGGAATAGTAGTATTTCTCCATTGAGATGACTGCACTATTTGTTATACCAAATAGTGGTCTTCAACTTAGTTGTCCGTGTAGACTATTATATTACTTTTTAGTCTTATTGACTATCTTTCCAGTAGTCTCTTCAGTCATGAAGTAATGTTAGACATATAGATATCTGAGACATGTGCACAGCCCCATGGTAGGGTAACTGCGCACAGATCCTCGATTTTCCGAAAAGCTAACATCCCTCTGCGGCCCCTTTTTGGGGCCTGCACATCATTAGCAAGATTTCGAGAGTTGCATTATGTAACTAAAATGTCACATCAATGAAGTCCACATTATAACACTCTAAACATCGCTGCTGTCCATCCGACTACATGCTGTTTGCAGGTTATATGAGAGGGGACCTTTGGTGACATCTGGAAAGTAGGACAGAAGAAATCCGTCAAAGGTGCATTAAGATAGTAGGCTTTAAAGTTAGGCTTCGTAAACTATGGGCCGAAAGTGACGGGACGTTTTTGGCGAAATACTCCAAGAGCATGTCCCAGTAGCAGAAGGTATTAAGAATATACTGAATCCACCCACACCCTTCTGAGATCAGCTGTAGGTTGGTTGGTTCTAGCAATATTACCCCTCTATGGAGGCCAGCAGACCAAGGGGAAGCATACTCAGAAAGGAAGACCTAGATAAGTTGGAGACCTTTAAGATGTTGACATATTGGACTCGGACTTGCAATTGGCACTAGGTGGCCTGGCATGAACTTGATCACTTCATGACCGAAGAGACTACTGGAATGATAGTCAACAATAGTGAAGTGATATAATAGTCTATGTAGACAACTAAGTTAAAGGCCACTATTTGATATAACAAATAGCACAGTCATCTCAAATGAGGAATACTATTCCGTAACTGTGAAAGAGTGTGATAAGTTTCAGGGTCAAACAGTATTCGCACTTATAAGATTCTAGACGATTGCGTATTAAAACAAGAATGGTACTTTGTAGGCATAGTAGTTAAAAGTAGTCCGCGAACATTCACACACGGAATATAAATATCGAAGTGCCTCCCGAGCTTTACAGACATCATCAAGCAACGAAGAAGAGATTTTATCAAGATAAAATTGTTTTACGCTTTAAATCTTTACCTTACCTATTTATCGAGACGAGCCTTCCTCGACAGCTTCTCTGATCAAAGATTTGGCCAATGTCCCTCAGAATTATACTAGAGTTTGGTGTCTATCCACCATGTGATCAGGTTCATGCTAGACCACCTAGTGCTAATCGCAAGTCTGAGCCCAACATGTCAGCATCTTAAGGGTCCCTGACTTATCTAGGTCTTCCTTTCTAAGCGTACTTCTCCTTGGTCTGCCAGCCTCTATAGAGGGATCCTATTACTAGGACTAACTAACATACAGCTGATCTCAGAAGAGTATAGGTGGATTCAGTATATCCTCGGTAGCCTCTGCTACTGGGACATCCTGTTTGAGTATTTCCCTGAAAACATCCTGTCAACTTTGGCCCATAGTTTAGGAAGCCTAACCTTGAAGTCTACTATCTCAATATGCCTCTCCCAGATTTCTTCTGTTTTACTTCCCAGATGTCATCAAGGATTCACTCTTATATATCCTGTGAACAGCATGCAGTTAGATGGACGGCAGTGATGTATATGGTATTATGGACTGGGCTTTATTGATGTGACATTCTGGTTACTAGACACAACTCTAAAAATCTCGCGAATAATGTGCAGGCCCTATAAGGGAGCTGGAGCCCAGTGTTGGACCTTTGGTAAATTGAGAGTCTGTGCGCTGTTATCCTACAGTGAGGTCTGTGCACTTGTGTCAGATTTCTATATGCCTAACAAACAGGCACACTGGTCGATGTCGCTCCTCCCTATAGTCAGCTTAAGCGGTGGTATCTCTTTTACTAAATGATGCTATTCCTCTTAGAATAACGGACTCTATGAGAGATACAGTAAAATTGCTTGCCTTCCTCTGCTAGGGACTGCCTCGTAGGACAGGAACATGATTACTAACAGTTGACATGGTTGCATTTGGTTTCCTTCCTAACCCCTACAGTTGAATTGACTTACACTCTACTGGTACATCCTTACTCTGGTTCGTACTCTACTGCTAACATCCTCTACTGCTATCGCCCATAGATGGCTCCTCATTTAGGACAGTGCTCGGTCCTGAGAGTCTTCCTCCCAATTCCTAGCTCAGATTTCTAGCATAGTCATTGTGGGACTTGGTGTGATTTTTTTCTTTTGGTTTTTTTTTAAAAATATTTAGGGTGATTTCTTCCTATGTTCTCCTACTTGTCTTTAGTAATAGGGGTGAGATGTGCAGTTAGGCCTACACCGGGCGGTCTTGGGGATACAGTTAGACTAGGCAGATAGAGGAATGGGGATTATTTTATGCCATAGCTAGTACAGCATGCAGATTCTTGTACCCTAAATAACAATGAAATATATGAAGATAAAGAAAAAAAAAAGTAATAAAAAAAGGAAGACCTAGGAGATAAGCCATCCTTCGTCACTGCTATTTTCCTCATGCCGGAAATTAACCCTCACCGCAGGATTCTCACGATCATCTACTCTCCCCTCTCCTTTCTTGATGGCTTTGGCCTATAAGTGATGGCCATCTGCACTCTCTTCCCACAGTCTTTCTTTGCTCTTTTAAGTGTTGAGGCTTCTCTCTTTTTAGGTTCTGGTACTGCTATTCTGCTACCCATTCCCTCCTCTTCATCTCCCTTAGCGTGGCCTATTATTACTGTTGGTGACCCTTCACTTCTCATACTTCAGATAGCTGGGAATACAGTTTGTAGTATGCGAGAACTCTTCAAGAGGCCTATGGGTCAATCTCACTCCTCCCTATGGTCAGCTTAAGCGATGGTATCCCATCTACTCAGTGGCACTATCTCTTTGTGACCAACAGACTACATAAGAGATGCGGTAAAATCACTTAACCTTTTTTGATACGGACTGCCTATCAGACATGAACACGATTACTGAGAGTTGACACTATTGCGTTTTGTTTCCTTCCTGACCTAATAGTTGGATTGGCTTGCACCCTACTGCTCCATTGTTACTCTGCCTGGTACCCTCCTACTCGTCCCCTTTCCCACTATCCCCTATAGTCAGCACCTGTCTTAGTCTGTATTGTATTCTAGAAATTCTTCAATATTTTTCCATCTGCGAGAGTGTATATTCTAGGTTGGTTATGGTGGGATCTACTGGCATAGTTTTTCATTTGTTTTGCGGAGATGTTCTGTGTAGTTTCCTTTCTATGTTCTCCTGCTTTGCTCTGAGGTCTTCTCTTCTGTTTTTGGGATAAATATATTTGAGCTTCTAGGATAGAGATGTGTGGTTAGGCCTACACTAGAGGGTCTTAGAGATACGATTGAGCCTAGTGGAAGGAGGAATAGGGATTGTTTATACCATAGTTAGCACTGCATGCAGATTCTTGTACTCTAAATAACAACGAAGACATGAAGATAAAAAAGAAAAAAAGACTGAGAAGATAAGCCATCCTCTGTCTCTGCTATTTTCAACATGCTTGAAATCAACCCTCAATGCATGATTCTCACGATCATTCACCTCCCTCTCTACTTCCATGATAGCTTTTGCTTAAGAGTGATGGTGATCCTCACCCTCTTTCCACTGTCCTCTTTCGCTCTTTTATGAGTTAAGGCTCCCCTCCTTCTGGGTTCTGGTACTACCTTTCTGCTGCCCATTCTCTCTCCTCACCTTGCTTAGTGAGGACCCTCCCCATGGTCAGCAATCCTTCACTTCTCATCTTTTAGATAGCTGAGAATACAGTTTACAGTATGTGAGAACTTCTCAAAAGGCCTACTGGTTGATCTCACTTCTCCCTACAGTTGGCTTACATAGTGGTATCCTATCCACTAAGTGACGCTATCTCTCTGAGAATAAGGGACTACATGAAAGACACGGTAAAACAGCTTGCCCTCCTCTATTAAGGACTACCTAGTAAAATATGAACACGATTGCCGAGAGTTGACATGGTTGCGCTTAGTTTCCTTCTTGACCCAATAGTTCGATTGACTTAGATCCTACTACTCTATCCTTTCTCTAACTTGTACCCTACTACAGCCCCCCGCTCCCACTATCTCCCACACTTGGCACCTGTCTCGGTCTGCATTATGTTCTGGGAATTATTCCACATTTTTCCATCTGCCAGTGTATATATTCTGTCTTGGTTGTTGTGGGATCTACTAGTGCGATATTTCATTTGTTTTACAGCGATGTTCTGTGCAGTTTCCTTTCTATAATCTCCTACTTTGCTCTGTCATCTTTTCTTCTGTTGGCTGATAGATATGTTTGGCCTTTTGGGGTGAGGATATACTGTTAGGCTCATATCAGAGGGTCTTGTGGATATAGTCGGATTGGGAAATAGAGAAATGGGAATTGTTTATACCATAGCTAGCACTGCATGCAAGTTCTTGTACTCTAAATAATAGCAAATATATGAAGATAAAAAACAAGACAAAAAAAAAAACCAGACCTAGGAGATAAGCTCTTTATGCTTCGTTCTAAGTTACTGTTCTACTTATTACTTTATACTTTATAAATACAAAACCATTTATACTGTTCATAATAAGTCAAATCACATATACAAATAAAGATAAGAACTTCACTATGAGAGTAGAGTTGGAAAATGAGTACGATAGGTAATAAAGACTAGAGACAAGAGGTTTCTCTTACCTTACCGTAGATATAAGTCTAAGAGCTATCGTCAAGAAAAAGAAAGAAAAGTATTGTCCACCTGTTTCTGAAAACTGATATTAGTTAGAAATTATAACACCACTTCTCATCATTTTCTATACTATAAAGAAAATTATATAATACTATACAGGTCATTATCTAAGCTATAGTACGTATATGATCATTTGAATTATTTATCTTAATTGGTATTTCGTGTAAGGAAGGCCACCTGTTTTTCAAAACACTAAAAACATACTCAACTCTAATTCGTGCCTCCGCTAATCTTCTATTATAATCCTTAAATCCTCCAACCTCACAGCATATAAGTGGTTCTTTGTAAAGTGTAATGCAGTGACCGGTAATCCGATAAGTCTTATCTATCAAAATATACTCATTTGGCCATGAGAAAAATTTGTTTGATTGTTTAAAAAAGGATGTTCCACAGAAAACTGTTGCATCTCCAATAGAGGCAGGAAAGCGACTTGAAATGAAGGTGAATCTCTTTTTGCTATTACAAATATCTTGTATGTTTAAGGTATATTTTTTTTCCCTGTTGAAATATCTCTTATCATGATATGAGAGTCCATATCATAGGATCATATTTGTACCATCCAGAAAGCCAATACATCCCAGAAACCTACTATCTTACTCAATCTCAATTCTTATCTTTCAGAATTCTCTACTTGATGGTTAAGGTAATTGGATAAGGTATGAAAGATGTCGAACAAGAGTAGATATACTTCAATTAGAGTATGATCTTGCAGTTTGTTTACTAATTCCTAATTGTGCTACTTCATGAACTGTTTATACACCATTGAAGTCTAAGAATACCAGCAAAAAATATAACTGTGTCAGATGCGCAGGCGCGATGTTTAGATAACAGGTAGGTATCAATTGTGTACAGTTCATCCTGTAAATTAGGAGGTGCTATAGACCTCCCCAATACATCCTGTAGATCTGGAGGTACCATGAATGCCACTAGTATGTCAGATATGTCCACTAATAACTGGAAATATCACGTGTGTTTTGTGGTAACAGGGAATATTTGGGACATCATTAAGACATTCAAGGAGGAGACTTGGTAAGCCGCATTTCTGGATCTGGTTACAATTACCAAGAGGTCATACTAGCACAGCTAGAATAATAAAGATCTGATACTATGCTAGCCCTAGTAAATAATAGAACCAGCCACTCTGCAACAAAGCTAACCTTCATGCAGCAGTAAAAATAGGAGATACGACAAGAAATCTATTTTCAGTTCTAGAACAATGGTTGAGCAAAAATGCTCCAAGTTCATACTGTGAAAGCAAGTAATAGTTGACATCAGTAAAAATAAATGCTGACATCCTGTGCATTCTGTGCGTCAGACGCACAGAACGCCAGAACGTAAATCGCGATCTAGGATGCAAGCAGGCGTGGCAACTAGTGTCAGGATGCAGCCACCAAGTCCTGGATGCACAGGATGCAACTAGATATACCAACCAAACATACAGGATGCAACCAGACATAGCAACTAAATACACAGGACGCAACCAGATGTCACAAGTCAAGGTGCAGGACGTTTCCTAATGTCGCACTGGTGTCTGGAGACATCCACTAAACTACCTGATTTATCGGACTCAGACACAAGAGTGGAACTCACACTACTACTGACCTGGGTCACAAAAACTGTATATACTAAAATTGTTTTTATTATTAAAGCTAATATACAGAAGCAGTAAGTACAACTACACTAGAAAAGACCACTTCCATAACAGCCTGTAACTCCATGCATATTGGTGTCGAGTAGACGTTCCTTGCACCATTGGAAAGCTGGCGTTGAGTAGGTCTAGATACCAAAGCATTGAATACTGCATCGAAAGGGCTCTGAAGGAATCTGGCATCAAAGTCAGTACTTAACTATAGCCTTGCCAGGAAATACCACTTGCATAACAGCCTGTAACTCCATGGATATTGGCGTCGAGTAGACGTCCCTTGCACTGTTGGAAAGCTGGCATCGAGTAGGTTTAGGTGCCAAAGCATTGAATACTACGTCCAAAGGGCTTTGAAGGAATCTGGTATCAAAGTCAGTACTTAGTCAAAACCTCGCCAGGGAATACCACCTTTATAACAGTCTGTAACTCCATAGATATTGCTGTCAAGTAGATGTTCTTTGCACCGTTGGAAGGCTGGTGTCGAGTAGGTCTGGGTACCAAAGTATCGTGTGCTATACCTAAAGGACCCTGAAGGGATCTCGCATCAAAGTCAGTACTTAAACAAAGGCTCACTAGGCTGTAACTCCATGGATATTGGTGTCAAGTAGACGCCCTTTGCACCGTTAAAAAGCCAACATCGAGTATGTCTAGGTGCTAAAGCCTTGCATATGCTGGCCAAAGGGCTCTGGAGGAATCTGGTATCAAAGTCAGTACTTAGTCAAAACCTCGCCAGGGAATACCACCTTTATAACAGTCTGTAACTCCATAGATATTGCTGTCAAGTAGATGTTCTTTGCACCGTTGGAAGGCTGGCGTCGAGTAGGTCTGGGTGCCAAAGTATCCTGTGCTATACCCAAAGGACCCTGAAGGGATCTTGCGTCAAAGTCAGTACTTAAACAAAGGCTTGCCAGGCTGTAACTCTATGGATATTGGTGTCAAGTAGACGTCCTTTGCACCATTGGAAAGCCGACATCGAGTACGTCTAGGTACCAAAGCATTGCATACTATGGCGAAATGGCTCTCAAGGAATCTGGCGTCAAAGTTAGCCCTTAGCTGTTAGTGAAGGTAAGGGCAGATATTGTATGGTTGCCTGACCTGTGCCACTGGTAGGAAAATGATCCACACCTGGCCCACTGGAGTCAGGCTCAGGCTACTACCAGTAGAACTCTATCACTCAGTTTTCCAGTCAGACCTTGGAGCATTTTCGCTCAACAATTCTTCTAGAACCTAAAATAGATTTCTTGCCGTGTCTCCTATTTTTGCTCCTACATAAAGGTTAGCTCTGTTGCTGAGAGGCTGGTTCTAGTACTTACCAGGGCTAGCATAGTAGTAGTGTATGATCCTTGTTTTTCTAGACGTGCAAGTATCACCCCTGGGTGAGAGTAACCAGATCCAGATGTAGGGCTTGCCAAGTCGGGCTCCTTACATATGATGTCTTCCTAATGCCTCTGACATCCCCTGTTACCACTAGACGCCTCAGACATCCCATATTACCACTAGATACTCCTGACATCCTATGTTACCACCAGATGTAGGTAGCGTCCCCGGTATTCACTGGATGCAGCTGATGTACTGGGGACACACATCGAATCTCCTGATGTACAGGATACACAAGACGTAATTGACGTCTACCAGCTGTCCGGACCCGACACCTGTACATCAGCCACAGCTTTTCTTTTTGCTGATGGACTTCTGCTGGTGGTAACTTGATCCAGGATGGGTGTGGTTTATATCCTAGTATATTCTTTAGCTCTCACAACTACAAAATATGCTCTCTTACTTTAACGATTCGCTAAGTACTGAACTTGACACCAGATTCCTACAGAGCTCTTTGAGTCTAGCATGTGATACTTTGGTATCTAGATGCACTTCACGCCGGCTTTTTAGTGGTATAAAGAACGCCTCCTTGGTATGAATACCCATAGAGTTATCGCTTGGCACGTCTTTAGCGAGGTTTTGACTTAGTGCTAACCTTGACGCCTGATTCCTACCAAGTCCTTGAGGCAAAGCATCCAGTACTATGACACCTATATGTACTCAACACCAGCTTTCCATTGGTGTAAGGAACATCTACTCGATGCCAATATCTATGGAGTTACATGCTATTCTGGAGGTAGTATTTTCTGGTAAGGTTTTGACTTAGTACTGACTTTGACACCAGATTCCTACAGAGTCCTTGTGACGTAGAATCCAGCACTTTGGCACCTAAATGTACTCGATACCAGCCTTCCGATAGTGGAATGAATGTCCACTCGGCGTGAATACCTATGGAGATACTGTCTGGTGAGTTTTTCGTGAGGTTTTAACTTAGTACTGAATTTGACGCCTGATATCTACTGAGACCTTGTGGCATAGCATCTGGCACTTTGGCACCAAGATGTACATAACTGTTATGATTCCTAACCAGTCTTAGTTCTCAGCAATATGTAGATAATACTTCTCTTTCTTCTCGCCGATAGTTCTTAGACCTATGTTTATGGTAAGGTAAGAGATATTCTCTTATCTCTAGTGCTTATTGCCTATCATACTCTTTCTTCAACTCTACTCATTTAGTAGAGTTCTCATAGTCATTCGTATTTATAAGATAGCTTGTTAAAGAACATAAAGGTTGTGTATTCGTAAAGCTTAAAGTAATAAGTATAGAAGCAACTTAGAATAAAACATGAAGAGTTCATCTCTTGGGTCTTTCTCTTTTTTTTTTTTTTTACCTTCATATATTTCATTGTTATTTAGGGTACAAGAATCTGCATGCAGCACTAGTTATGGCATAAAACAATTCCCATTCCTCCATCCGCCTGGCCTGACCATATCCTCAAGACCCTCTAGTATGGAGCTAACTGTACAACTCACTCCTATTACTAAAGTCAAGCAGGAGACTATAGGAAGAAACCATCAAGAACATTTCCAAAAAAAACTAAAAGAAAAGATTGCACTAAGTCCAACAATAACTATGCTAGAAATCTGAGCCAGCAATTAAGAGGTAGACTCATAGGACTGAGCACTGTCCTAAATGAGGAGCTGTCCATGGGTGATGGCAGTAGAGGGTTTCAGCAGTAGAGTGCAAGCTAGAGTAAGGATATAGCAGTAGGGTGCAAGCCGATCCTACCATCAGGTCAAGAGGGAAACCAAATGTGATAGTGTTAACTCTCAGTAATCGTATTTGTATCCTCCTAAGCGGTCCCTAGCAGAGGAGAGTAAGCGATTTTACTGCATCTCTCATGTAGTCCTTTAATCTCAGAAAGATAGTGTCACTTAGTGCATAAAATACCACCACTTAAGCTGACCTTAGAGAGGAGCAAGATCAACTAGTAGGTCTATTGAAAAGTTCTCGTGTACCACAAACCATGTTCTCAGCCGTCTGCAGTATAAGAAGTGAAAGGTTACTGACCATGAGGAGAGATCCTTACTAAGTGAAGTGAGGGGAAGGGAATGGGCAGCAGAAAGCAGTACTAGAACCCAAAAGGAGGAAAGCCTCAATGTGCAAAGAAAGTGAAAGAGGACAGTGGGAAGGAGATAAGGAAGGCCATCACTCCTAGGCCAAAGCCATCATGGGAGGAGAGAAGGGGTGAATGATCATGAGAATCCTGTATTGAGGGTTGATTTCAAGTGTGAGGAAAATAGTGGAGACAGGTTTATCTCCTTAGTCCTATCGACCTCCCTTTATAGTCGCTCTTCATGCTACGTTTCTTACAACTAAAACTAGCCAAATGACCTAAGTCGTCACATACATACAACCCATAACCTCTAAGCGAGGTCATGTGCAAAATATAACATACCTATGACTCATAACTATGAGTCATATGAAAACATCATCTGATCAAGTCATATGATCTAAATGGTTACATGCGTAAAACCCATGACCTCTAAGCAATGTCATGTATGAAATATAACATACCTATGACTCATAACTATGAGTCATGTAAAAACCATTCCTTGCTAAGCCATATTCGTGACAACGATGCCAACTTTCCAATAGTGCAAAGAACGTCTACTCAACACCAATATCCATAGAGATACAGACTGTTGTAGAGGTAGTATTCTTTAGTCAGGTTTTGACTTAGTACTGACTTTGATGCCAGACTCCTATAGAGTCCTTGGGGTACAGCATCTGGTACTTTGGCAACTAGATGCACTTGACATGAGCTTTTGAACAGTATAAGGAATGTCAACTCAATGTCAATATCCATGGAGTTACGTGCTCTTGTGGAGGTGATATTCTCTAGTGAGGTTTTGACTTAGTGCTGACTTTGATGCCAGATTCCTACAAAGACCTTGAGACGCAATATCTGGCACTTTGACACTTAGACATACCTGATGCCAGCTTTCCAACAGTGCAAAGAATGTCTACTCAACACTAATAGCCATGGACATACTGGCTATTTTGGAGGTGGTATTCTCTGGCAAAGTTATGACTTAATGCTGACCTTGACGCCAGATTCCTACAGAGTTCTTGTGACACACAATCTGGAACTTTGGCACCTAAACGTACTTGATGCCAGCTTTCTAACAGGGTGAGGAATGACCACTCTGCATAAATACCCATGGAGATACTGCCTGGCAAGTATTTGGCAAGGATTTGCCTTAGTGCTGAATTTGATACCAGATTCCTACCAAGTCCTTGGGGCGCACTACCAGGCAGTTTGGAACCTGGATATATTCGATGCGAGCTTTCTAATAGTATAAGGAATGTCTACTTGACACTAATATTCATGGAGGTAAAAGCTCTTGTAAAAATGGTATTCTTTAGTGAGGTTTTGACTTAGTGCTGACTTTGATGCCAGATTCCTACAAAGTCCTTAGGGTGCAGCATCTGGCACTTTGGTACCTAGATGTACTTGGTGCGGACTTTCCAATGGTATAAGGAATGTTTACTTGACACCAATATCCATGGAGCTACAGGCTGTTGTTGAGGTAGTATTATCAAGCGAGACTTTGACTTAGTACTAACTTTGATGCCAGATTCCTACAGAGCCCATGCAATGCAACATCTGGCACTTTAGCACCTAGCTATAATCAACACCAGCTTTCCAACAGTGTAAAGAACATCAACTCAACACCAATATCTATGAAGATACTGGCTATTATAGAGGTGGTATTCTCTAGTGAGATATTGACTAAGTGATGTCTTTGATGCCAGATCCCCATAGAGTCCTTAGGCCAAAGCATGCAATACTTTGATACCTAGACGTATTCAATGCCAGCTTTCCAATGCTATAATGGGTGTTCTCACAGCACTAATACCCATAGAGATATAGGCTAGTGAGTTTGTATCAAGACTTTGACTAAGTGCTGACTTTGACACCAGATTCCAACAGAGTGCTTGTGATCTAGCTTCTGATACTTTGGCACTTAGATGTACTTGATGCCAGTATTCCAACAGTGCAAATGACATCTACCTGCCACTAATAACCAAAGAGCTACTGGCTGTTATGTCTTTTACTGGTCTCGTAGTTGCTGTTTCTTTATATTAATATCCAGACACTTTGTTTTTGTATATTAGCTTTTGTAGGGTACTAGTACTATAATAAAAGCAATTTTTATGAACAGATATCATAAATTGCCTACTGTAACCTAGGTCAGTAGTATGAGTTATACTCTTATGTCCTGTGAATACGGTAATTTGGCAG
The DNA here is from genome assembly GCA_014065205.1 of Tuber brumale. Classification (NCBI taxonomy): domain Eukaryota; kingdom Fungi; phylum Ascomycota; class Pezizomycetes; order Pezizales; family Tuberaceae; genus Tuber; species Tuber brumale. The sequence continues at coordinate 89,548 of JACCEG010000249.1, read as the reverse complement.
ACACCAGTACGATATTAGAATACATTTCTGATATTTGGTTGCTATATCTAGTTACGTCCTGTGTCTTCAGTGGATTTGGTTACTATACTAGATTGCATCCTGTGTGTTGTGTATTTGGATGGTTGCATCTTGGGTATGGTTAATATGCCACCTCACATTCTGAATCGCAATTTACATTTTGGCATTCTGTATGTCTGATGTATAGAACACCCAAGATCAAAGATTTTATTTTTCCAATGAAATATAAAGCTGTTGCCAACTGAATTGCAGGAAAGGCATGAGGATTATTGAAGTCATTTTGGAAAATAAAATTGGTATAAATAAGCAAGAATAGTTGCTGAAAGGAGTTTTCCTTCATTTGCAATACTTTAAATCTATCTTCTAACATTGTGAAAATCTAATTTATATTAATCTCTAGTCTTTTTTATTAAAAACATTTCATATTTGATTTATTACATACATGGTGATTGAACATATAATCAGAACATGGTATCAGATTTCATGGTATTAAATACCGTATTGTTGGTATTCCAAGTCCAAGAAACTCAATTATCTCCATTTCCTCCGCCCCTAGCACCTCCATTCCTCCACCAAGACATATTTCAAGTATATTTTCTTCTTTGAAATTTATCATTATAGGAGTATCTAACATAATAGAAAAGAGGTTCAGTATTAGGCATATGGAAATCCGAGACATGTGCACAGATCCACAGTAGGGTAACTGCACACAGACCCTCGATTTACCAGAGCCAACACCCCCCTCCAGCCCCCTTATGGGGCCCACACATCATTAGCGAGATTTCGAGAGTTGCGTCCCCTGACTAAAAGGTCACATCAATGAAGCCCACTTCATAATACGATATACGTCGCCGCCATCCATCCGACCGCATGCTTTTCGCAGGATATATGGGAGGGGACCTTTGGCGACATCTGGGAAATGGAACAGAGGAAATCTATCGGAGGCGCATTGAGATAGTAGGCTTCAAGGTTAGGCTTCCTAAACTACGGGCCGAATGTGACAGGACGCTTTCGGCGAAATACTCTAAGAGGATATCCCAGTAGTGAAAGCTATGAGGGGTATACCGAATCCACCCATACCCTTCTGAGATTAGCTGTAGGCTGGTTGGTCCTAGTGATAGGACACCTCTACGGAGGCCGGCGGACCAAGCGGAAGCACGCTCAGAAAGGAAGACCTAGATAAGTCGGAGACCCTTAAGACGTGGACATGTCGGGCTCAGACTTGCGATTGGCACTAGGTGAACAAGCATGAACTTGATCACTTCATACCCGAAGAGACTACTGGAACGATAGCCAACAAGACTAAAGTAATATAATAGTCTATGCGGACATCTAAGTTAGAAGACCGCTATTTGGTATTACAAATAGCGCAGTCATCTTAATGGAGGAATACTATTCCATGTCTACGAAAGGGTGTGATAAGTTTCAGGGTCAAATGGTGTTCGCACTTATAAGATTCTGAATGTTTGCGTATTAAAACCAGAGTGGTACTTCGGAGGCATAGTAGTTAGAAGTAGTCCGCAAACACTCAGACGCGAGATATAGATATCAAAGTGCCTCCCGAGCTTTACAGACATCATCAAGCAATGAAGAAGAGATCTTATCAATATAATATTATTTTACACTTTAAATCTTTACCTTGTTTCACTTTATCGAGATGAGCCTTCCTTGACAGATTCTCTAATCAAAGATTTCGGGCCTACTTCCCTCTGTTATATACTTGAGTTTGGCGTCCGCCTAATAGTATATTGATAGTTCTCCTATTACCAAGGCTCACTATATGAACTATAAGTTCACCTCAAACTCTACCCTCACCTCGGACTTCGATTATATTTTCGAAGCACCTCACTGTCCCATTTATATTCAAACATTCGAAGAAGCGTTCGATAGCGAATTATTCGAAATCAAAGAAGAGTTTATCACAGAACCCTCGTGGTTCACAATACCTTTCGGGATCCCAACAAGGGATCAATTCAATTGCATATATCATACCTGGTATGGTCCAGACTTGGAGTGGAGTTCCACCAAGTCAGAAAGTTTTGTTGAGTGGAGTGCCATGTACTCTGATAACAAGAAACCAGGCACAGCCATCCGAGGACCAGACATCCCCTCGGCCTGGGCCTGACAAAATCCTTATATGTACTATAAGTATATTCTAAACCTCGAAAAAGGGAAATTCAGATTTTAAGTCCAGAATCAGATCAACCGAACCCTTTCATACCTACACCTCTAGAGTATCTCAAGCGTTGGATACCTTACATACGATTCTTAAAACCTTTTAAAGGATATCAAGAACTCTGGTATGAAGTACCAGTAATCACTCATCCAGGACAATTAGAGCAATTGGCCTATCTGGAAAGTATCACAATGGCTGAAATTCCACAAGACTCGAGGAAGAGAATAATGGCAGGTGAACCTATGGATTCCTGATCTAACACGACAGATAAGACCGATGATTCCGCTATACATAGTCCCTTCCAATTCACACGGCAAGAACCAGCATTTCGGAGAGGAACTCTACCCTCTCACTGATCATCTAATGTCGTAAGTGGATGTAGGATATCACGGTCTGCCACGCTCAAATAAAGTGGAGACCATGCGGCGAACCTAGCTAAGCTAGCCGCTCATTTGTGGTTAACCCTGGGTCAGATAAGGTAGTATATAGATACCTTACTCAACCAAGCCAATATTGCCTTCAGACATTTGAAGGGAGCCACCCAAGATAATACCTTGAAATTAATCAAGGTTCAACAGCAAATCACCGAGGGACAAGATGTCCACGACAACGATATTGTGATCTTGTTAATGCAGCTGGCAGGTGTGGAACAGGAGGTCAAGGGTATTCAGAATAAAATGATATGGGAAGTGGCGAAGAAGATAGATGCTCAAGAGAGGCGTCAACAAGAACATGAAGAGGTAACCACGAGGTTACATGGGACACTCAGGCATGAAAGCCAGGTGGCATTAGCCCGAGATCAGACTTTGGAACAGATGGTCCTTAGTCTAAGGGCGGAATTCGTAGAATTTCGCACTCAGAGCGTCACTCGCGAAAGCGAGGTGAACTGTACTTTAGGACAAATGTGCACAGATCAGACAACCCGCCAAGCGGAGATTTGCTGGTATCAAGACCAGCAACAACTGCAGAAGATCGTAACAAACCAAATACTAAAAGGGTTAATAGCAGCCATAAATAAGATACTAGCCCCGCACCAAGCCCCGAAGCTACAGGACCCGTACCCTTACCCACAGTCCAAGAAACTGATGACGGGGAGTACTACGCTCCATCTACACGCAGGGACAAGGGAAAAGGCTGAGAAACTGCTGATGCATTCCCCTCAGGTGCCCAGGGAGGTAACCCTGGAGATCCCAGCAACGATGATGATGATGATGATGAGAGAGGAAGAAGGAGAAGAAGTCCTAGCTGGAGAAGGCAAGCACAAATACCAGAACAGTCTGGAATGGCAGAGATGCTTGCCAACGCGATGGCGCTAAACATCAAGCAACTATCAGAGCCACCCTCATTCTTGAGGATAAACCCGCACAAGATATATATGTGTGGGTCCTACAATGCACTGACTATTTCGAGTGGAACCCGCAAATCTGGGACGAGGCCAGGGAACGAGTCATATATGCCCTTAGTTGTACAAGAGCAGAGATAGTGCTTCCATATACTGTCTGGTATAGGAAGGCTATAGACGGACTTCAAGGGGAAACCCAGTAACCCGAGCTGGTAATATGGACTCATTTTGAACACGATATGATCAAACAATTCGCCCCAGTGGAAGCAGAACAACTAGTACTTCGAGCTATGAAGCTAGTTGAGTACGATGGTAGCATTGAATGTTACTTCACGATCATGCATAACCATAATATTTGTGCACGAATGACTGGAGAATCCTGGAGGCAGGAAGTCGAAGATAAACTTCCCAAACAAATTGTCCGCAGGGTGTTGCCTGTGCAATATACAACGGACCAAGAATGGGAAGAGGCGCTAAGGCTGTGCGGTCAGTCGGAAGAAGGACTTCTGGCCAGAGAAAAAATTGGGCGAGACAAACCATCCAAGCCTAAAGTAGTCCAAGAGGTTAAAAGTGAAGACCAACGGGACTCTAAACCAAAGTGACAAAGGGATACTAAACCTTATGTCAAGGGTGGTGGAGCCCTATCACGAAAACGGAAAAGGAGCGACGAGCTAGAAAAGCCTAGGAAGAGATTGGGTGGTGCAACAAAGACCACCCACATAAACTTCGACAAGGCTCATACCGGTATTCCGCAGAGTGTGATAGAAACCCGAAGGAAAGAAGGAGATTGCACACGTTGTGGAAAGAAAAACCACACCTATCAAACGTGTTGGGGAGACGCCCACATATCGGTGGCAACGGTCAGCTCAAGACCGAGAAAAAAGTGAATTAAGCGAGCAAGATCGGCTATTGTGAAGCCGAAATTGGCTTATATGGTCGCTACCATCCAGAAGCCAGCCCGCGTTAATAAAATCTAGGAACTGGCTGACAACGAGAAACTGACCTAGGTCAGTTCATTGGCTCCAACGGCGACGGCATTTGGGTATTCAGTGTCCAGATGGAGCTGGAATCAAAATGGGAACCCCCTTTGGCTGGGGTGTATTGGGTACCGACCATGACGGGGATCGGGTATTCTGTGTGAAACTACGGGAGTCGAAACTCAAAATGATCAAAGTGGCGCGAAGCGAGTCTCTCCTTTCAGGATTAACACAAGTAGGCTCTAGGTGAAGGGACCCCACGAGGGACTTACAAGCTCGAACGCAAGAATCAATATATGGAGAGTCTCAATCAAAAGAGAGGATAGTTAACATGCCCACATGGCCCAGGAGCCAACAGTACAAAGTTCCTCGAGTCACCTGGTGGTTGCCTGCTACCCGTGTGCAAGCAAGTTACTATACCGAAGAAGTTGTGACATAGCAATGAAAGATCTACGTGATAACAATACACAACAGGAGGACAACGGACGTGGGCCGTTCCACCTACCACACGAGTCTGAGTTGTATTATACATATGTACTATCTTGACTGGTGGCCAGAGTGTGGGATAAGGATGTACCGCTTTGGTGCGCAAGGCCCCTCTGAGGGAGCTGGACGGAGAACCGAACACCTAAGGGAAAGGATTCGGTGAAAGTGGGAACCCCATACCAGGGGAGTAAAATGGCTAATAACCACATGAAAATCTGCTATGAGCCTAGGTTTGGCGTGTCGGGAGAAGGCATCCAGCCTGAAAACTGGTCATGCGCAATTGCATATTGGTGAAACACTGCTTAGTATGTAGACCCAGATCGTTAGAGCTAAAGAGTTACTAGTTTGTCTGAGGAGACCTCAGTGGTCGAAACTACGCGGGTGTAGCAACAAACATCTTGTTACCTACACCCAATACCAACGATGCCTAAGCGAAAAAACCAAGAAAATCTTATCCGCGCTAAGCGCATGGAGTTAGAAGCTCCAAAACCAAAACAATACAACTGCCCAGAGGGGATTGCTTACCTCCATATACACGATAAGCGATACAAAGTTAAAGTCTTGTTAGACTCAGGATCCAATGTGTTCCTTATCAATAAAGACCTAGTTGAAGACCTTCGCGTTCCTATAATAGAACACAACAATGTAGTGGATATCTTAGGTTTTGACGGATCGTCAGCCACCTCAGGAGGAAAGTGTTACACTCTCCCTATTAAATTAGAAATAGGAAAAAACCGACACATCTCTGAAGTGTCGTGTGAAGTGGCTAAGGCAGGTCACTATGGAATGATAATTCCTTTTGGTTGGTAGCATCGTGAACATCCAGTGTCTCACATAGAAGACGCAGAAAATTGAAACTTCTCTGCAAAATGTTGTGAAAACTATGGGGAAGAAGATGAAGGAATAGCGGATAGGTTCGAATATGACGAATCCGTCGCTTGGGAGCCTAATACATGCCGCGTCAGACGAATCGGTACTATTGAAAATACGGTGGAACTCGAGTCCTTACCGAAAGAATACTGGTACTATAAATATTTGTTTGAAGCCCACACGGCAGAAAAATTAGCCCCAAGACAAACATTCGATCACGAAATTAAGTTGATTCTAGGATCAACCCCCCCCTGGGGGCCAATATATCTACTATCCGAAAAACAGCTTAAGGCATTACGGGAATACCTGGAGACGATGATCAAACAAGGAAAAATCACACCGAGCCAATCACCAGCAGGAGCACCCATATTATTCGTACCTAAGCCAGATGGCAGACTACGTCTAGTTGTAGAATATCGAAATCTAAATAAGATTACTATCCTCAACAAACATCCCCTTCCACTAATGTCCGAACTTAGAGATAGAATAGCAGGCGCAAAGATCTTCACCAAGCTAGACCTTAAGGATGGCTACCACTTGATTAGGATAAAAGAAGGAGATGAATGGCAAATGGCGTTCCGTATAAGATACGAACATTACGAATATAAGGTTATGCCTTTTGGATTGGTCAACGCTCTAGCAACCTTCCAAGATATGATGAACTAAGTTCTCCAAGAATACCTTGACATCGGGGTCGTATGTTACCTTGATGATATTCTCATTTATTCAAAAAATGGGAAGGAACATATTGAAGCTGTTAAAAGAGTTTTACAAAGTCTATCAGACTTTCAATTAGCGGTATCGCCATGAAAGTCGACTTTCCATGCCACAGAGGTAGAATTCCTCAGCTATATGGTGGCAGTCGATGGGGTGTCCATGAGCACCCGAAAGGTGGAGTCTATAATGATCTGGAAAGCACCTAAGTCAGTTAGAAAAGTACAAGTATTCATGGAGTTTGCTAACTTCTACCGACAATTTATAAAAAACTTCGTGGCTATTTGCAAGCCCATAACTGAGACACTCAAAGGAAACTCTAAGAATTTTAAATGTGGAGTTGAACAGAGTACAGCTTTCGAAGAACTAAAACACTAATTCACCACAGCACCTATACTCCACCACTTTTTCCCAGAAAGAGAGACAGTGGTAGAAACCGACGCTAGTTACTTCGCACTCGGTTGTGTTCTTTCTCAATATTTTGAGAAAAGATTACATCCGGTAGCTTTCCATTCTAGAAAATTAAATTCGGCGGAGCATAATTATGAAATTTATGATAAAGAACTTCTCCCGATCCTCGAAGCATTCAAGGAATGGAGACACTACTTGATCAGAATAGAAAAACCGCTTACAGTCTTTACCGACCATCAGAACCTACAATACTTCCTCACCTCAAAAGTCTGGAGTGGCCGTCAGATTTGATGGGCTCAGAAGTTGGTAGAATACAATTTTCACATTGTATACTGACCAGGGACGAAGGGCGGAAAGCCTGATGCGTTAAGCAGACGGCCGGAGTACCGTGCTGAGGTGAGAGCTACGCATCGCGAACAGAAAATTAAGAAAGAAGAAAGTTTCTTGGTATCGCTAGTAGCGAGGATAGGCGATGAAGGAGAAGACTGGGATGGTGATAAGGATTTGGATCTGGAACCTCGAAGAGGTAGAACGGAGCCCGTTATTAGGGTCAAAAGATTGAGCAAAAAGGCATACTTGCCAACAAAGGGCTCAAGAATGGTGGCAGGACATGACCTGTATGCCATAGAGGATGACGTTGTCCAGAAATATGGACAAGCATTGATAAGGACGGGTATAGCTGTAGGGCTACCCGAAGGAACTTACGGAAGAGTTGCCCCAAGAAGCGGATTAGCGGTCCGAAGCGGTATCTCCACCGGCGCAGGAGTAATCGATACTGATTACACCGGTGAACTCAAAGTCGTACTTTTCAACCATAAGGATGTGGACTGCCAAATAAGAATGGGCAATCGCATAGCTCAACTAGTGGTAGAAAAGGTCAACACCTCAGACATGATGGAAGTAGATGACTTGGAAGATACGGAACGAGGAGTCACGGGATTTGGAAGCACTGATATAGTGACAAGATCCTTGATCGTCAAGGAACAGGAACCTAGCATCAGCTACCTACAGGCATCGACTAAAGACAACGAACATTGGTATAACATTTCAGAAGTACCCGAAAAAGTTCTAATGTCAAATGCCATTATCCTACAAAAGGATATGAAGCAGTTCAATCCTGAATTCCTAAGCGAGATACAGGCAGCTATCGGATTAGACGCAGCTTGGAGACAATGGAGGGAAGAGCTTATTAGGTTACGAGACGAAGGAAAGGATTTTCCCAAAGACTGGACCTTAACCGACGATCTACTATATTATAAGCAAAGACTATTTGTACCAGATTGTTAGGCGCTATATACCAAGATTGCAGAAGGATGTCACGATGCAAAGGTTGCAGGGCATTTCGGACAAGAAAAAACTTTGGAAATAATCATGAGAGACTTCTACTGGAAAGGACTTGCAGCTTGGATCAATGACTACGTACGATCCTGCGATGAAAGCCAACATAACAAATCGCCTAGGCCCGCTAAGTACTGATTATTGCAACCACTGCAAATACCCGACGCAGCATGGGCATCCATCTCAGTAGATTTCATTACTCAACTACCAGAGTCGCAAGGATGCACTCAGATAATGGTAGTAGTCGATCGATTCACGAAGATGGCACATTTCATCAGACTACAGACATCGGCGACAGCCAAAGATGTCGCAAGAGCATTCCTGAAAGAAGTATGGAGGCTGCACGGCGTACTAACAGAAATTGTCTTGGACATGGACCCAAAGTTTGCAAGAGAACTTTGGGAATCCCTCTGCAAAGCGCTGGAGATTAAGCGAAGAATGTCAACAGCATATCACCCTCAGACTGATGGACAAACTGAACGTACCAACCAAGTGCTGGAAGGATACCTTCGAAGTTTTGTAAATTACAATCAGGATAACTGGTATCAGCTATTACCGCTAGCTGAACATGCCTATAACAACTCCGCAACCAATGCTCATGGGATGTCACCATTCTATGCAAACTACAGTTTCCATCTACAGACAGAGTGGATGAAGGAGCGCGAAGCTCAAATCCAGGAGCGACACTCTATGCGAACTGGATTAAGACGATACAGGAACAAGCAAGGAGATCACTAGAAAAAACACGGGAAGGAATGTCAAAATATTATGACTGGAAAGCTCGATAATAGCCGGACTTCAAGATCGGAGACAAAGTAATGTTAAACGCAAAAAATATTCGAACCCGACGGAAATCAAAGAAGCTAAGTCCTAAGCTATATGGTCTTTTTCAAATCATGGAAAAATGCGGATCACGAGCCTTCAAGCTCAACATATCCCATTGATGGAACATTCACCCCATATTCGATATCGCACTATTAGAACCCTATCACGAGTCAGTTCATGACAATCGTCAACAACCCCCTAGAGAGTCGGAGGACATTGACAGTGATCTGCAATGGGAGGTTGAGAAAATAGTAAGAAGCGAGATTCATTCTTACAGGAAACGAGTACGCGGCCGCTATCAGGAGAAGTGGGAACTGTGGTACTTCGTTAAATGGCAAGGGTGTTCAGAAGATGAGAACACATGGGAGCCTACTACCGGTATGGAAAACGCAGAGAAAGTTGTGGAGAGTTTTCATAATGAAAATCCGGACATGCCAGGAAGGGCAGAAGTAAGATAGTGAGGAAAAGGTTTTCCTACCATGGCCAAGTAAATGCGGGAGGTTTTTCACCCTGACCACACTGAGTCTTAAAATGTATTTAGAAGAAAATTATAAAAGGTTATAAAGGCATTCGAGGCGAAGCCTGGTAGGAGGGAGCTCATGTTAGGCATATGGAAATCCGAGACATGTGCACAGACCCACAGTAGGGTAACTGCACACAGACCCTCGATTTACCGAAGCCAACACCCCCCTCCAGCCCCCTTATGGGGCCCGCACATCATTAGCTAGATTTCAAGAGTTGCATCCCCTGACTAAAAAGTCACATCAATGAAGCCCACTTCATAACACCATATACGTCGCCGCCGTCTGTCTGACCACATGCTGTTCGCAGGATATATGAGAGGGGACCTTTGGCGACATCTGTGAAATGGAACGGAGGAAATCTGTTGGAGGCATATTGAGATAGTAGGCTTCAAGGTTAGGCTTCCTAAACTACGAGCGGAAAGTGACAGGACATTTTCGGCGAAATACTCTAAGAGGATATCCCGGTAGTGAAAGCTATGAGGGGTATACCGAATCTACCCATACCCTTCTGAGATCAGCTGTAGGTTGGTTGGTCTTAGTGATAGGACCCCTCTACAGAGGCCGGCGGACCAAGGGGAAGCATGCTCAGAAAGCAAGACCTAGATAAGTCGGAGACCCTTAAGACATTGACATGTCGGGCTCAGACTTGCGATTGGCACTAGGTGAACCAGTATGAACTTGATCACTTCATGACCGAAGAGACTACTGGAATGATAGTCAATAAGACTAAAGTAATATAATAGTCTATGCGGACATCTAAGTTAGAAGACCGCTATTTAGTATTACAAATAGCGCAGTCATCTTAATGGAGGAATACTATTCCATGTCTACGAAAGGGTGTGATAAGTTTCAGGGTCAAATGGTGTTCGCACTTATAAGATTCTGAATGTTTGCGTATTAAAACCAGAGTGGTACTTCGGAGGCATAGTAGTTAGAAGTAGTCCGCAAACACTCAGACGCGGGATATAAATATCAAAGTGCCTCCCGAGCTTTACAGACATTATCAAGCAACGGAGAAGAGATCTTATCAATATAATATTATTTTACACTTTAAATCTTTACCTTACTTCACTTTATCGAGACGAGCCTTCCTCGACAGATTCTCTAATCAAAGATTTCAGGCTTACATCCTTCACTTATATACTTGAGTTTGGTGTCTGCCTAATATTCAGGTTGAAGTGTTCGGCATTTGGAGGTTGAAAATGGACTGGGTGCGACAGCTGAAGACAAGAAGAATAGAGGGACAAATTATCATCATAGAATATTCATTGAATAATGGTATTTGATAACTATATATCATGAAGTTGATGAGGAATTCTTGCTTTTTCTGAGGTGTACAGCATTGGCTCCTGATTGAGATTGTTTGAATGTTACTTTTTTTTCTTCATTTCATTTTCTTTTCTTCCTACTCTAATTATGTAATCTTTACATACTCTGCTACTGAATACCTACTTTTACTCGTTACTGACCTCTTAACGTCCATATCTACCAGGAAAACCTGTAATGTCTAGTAAGCTAGATTCATAGTAAATTAACCATTTCTGGCTGTGCTGAGCTTACATGAAAGAGGAAAGTAAGCTACTTTTTTTCAAGTTTTTCAACTTTGAATACCCCTACTGTATCTACTCGAGTACTGGTATGCCGTACGGCAGCAGGGCTTAAGTTACTCGAAGACAGGTGATGGAGGCCCTAGCCAATTGGGCGCGCTGATAGAGCTTGCTCGCATGGAGCAGAAAAGGTGCTATCGTAGAATGGGGCCTTTTCTCCGGCGATTTTGTATCCTGTTTTCTCTAAGAGGCATGACTTCGCTTTAGGATTGTTTATAACCCTTTTGGGGGCGATTTTTCACCCCAGCTGATTGGTTGATGTGCATAATGAGTTACGGTACTCATGCTTGATACCGCTGCAGGATCCTTGCGGAATCGCAGAACAACGCCTTCACCTCAAAGCCTCGAGTAGTTTGCTTCTTGACCGCAGGAGGTTTGCTGGTTGTCCTACCTCACTCACATGGGGTTTCCTGCCTCTCAGCACGATACTTTGTTCGTATACGGTACGGTAGTGCAAGGTCGAAAAACCCTCACTTATAATGTACTCGGGTGTAAGGGTATTTCGCGTTCGGTTGCACAAGTATTCTCTTGCTTATTAACAGTCCCCTATTTATTCCCCAAGTAAGCAGACAATACCATATCATACCCCTATATTGCACCCATCCTACCCCAAAAGCCAAATACAAACGCGAAAATCATGCAGCTTAAAGGAACACGTGAATGAAATCCACAAGGCGTTCAACATCGTGAAACCACACAAGATGAGCGGGTAAAGGTAATTACTCTCCGTGATGATGCTGGGTGGAATTGGACCCAAATAGGTCAACATTTGAATATGAATCGACAAACCTGCTATCGTGTAAGCATATTTTTCTATTATCATCATAGTATAGGAATTAATATATTTGTTACCAGATCTACAAACGAGCAAAAGAATGTGGTACCCCAACAAATGCGCATCGTACCGGCCGTCCACCCATATTCGACGATACTGAAAAGCAGCTTTTAGAAGCTTTTGTGACGCGTGACGCCAGAACGCGACGGCTTAGTTGGGATGAGGTATGCCTCGAGATGGGCTATGCATGCAGCCCACGTACCGTAAAGAGTGTGATGGAATCTCTATGATATCACCGCCGAGTACCGCGACGAAAGTTTGCAATTCGTCCGGCCAACCGTCCATTGCGCGTTGCATGGTGCCGCGAACGCTTGAATTGGGGCTATGAAGACTGGCTCCGTGTTCTCTGGACGGATGAGTCTACTTTTTCTACAGCTGGATTTGGGAATTGCCCATGGGTTACAAGGAAGGCAAGTGAGGAGTTCCATGAGGATTGTATTGACCAGACCTTTGAGTCTGGTCGTCAATCAAAAATGGTTTGAGGTGGATTTTGTGGAATGCTGAGGTCTAAACTTGTATTTATTCCAAGTAAGGCCAAGGTAGACTCTGCTGAATATGTTAAGCAAGTCATGTACCCACAGCTTGTGCCCTTTTGGCATCGCTGTTGTGAGGCATATGGATGGGTTACTGTTGTGGAGGACGGTGCGCCCGGGCACAAGGGTTTCGCTAAACACTACCGAAATCTTAATGAAGTTGAGACTACACAGTGGCCAGCTCAATCACCAGATTTGAACCTCATTGAAGCTCTATGGTTAGATCTTGAAAATGAGTTGGGGGAAACTTGGGGGAGGATCAGCGATATACCGACACTCGAAGCTGCTCTTAGGGCAGTTTGGAATGCGATCCCAGATGAGAGGCTTGAGGCGCTTATCAGAAGTATGCCACAGCACCTATAGGCTGTTATCGAGGCAGATGGAGGGCCAACTCGATATTGATATTTGTAATTAAATTTATATATATAGACTTCTTTTCTTTACTGATAGTACTCATAAGATATCACTCACAGGTCTTCCATTTTCAGAAGTGAACCCGACTATTTGCCAACACTAAAAAATACTCACTTGCTATCACTCGAATTTCCTAAACTGGTTTGGTCCACATATAAATGCCACATCTCCTTTTGGAAGTGAACCCGACTTTTGTCAACCCCCTAGTACAGTACCAGCTATGTTGGCTGGCTATCCGGTTCCGGAGAATCCTAAGCTATCGAAGTCGGAGCCAGCTGAATGTCTTAGTAAGGGCACTATTTTCACATACTCGAGCACGATATCCTACCGTATGGTATCGGAATGGCAGTGCTTTATACCCTACAGTACTCCGATTTGCTGGTACAAGAGTCCCGAGCTCTGATTGAGCAATACCACGATGGCTCTTCTGATGCAGGTCCGACATCAATTCTCACGCCGGATGAACTATGAACTGGCATTATCATCCTCGTGTCCACTGTTTGGATTGAGTACGATACTATTGACTTAATTCTAGTCTATTTGGGACCGGCTACTGCGGTAGGCTGGGCCGAGTTAGGATTCATAGGAAGATCTCTTCCTACAGCCCCTTATTCGAGACTCGAAATTGTTCTGGAGAATGCACGTCATCAACAGTTTCAGTCCGGATGTATGCCGAATTGGGGGGGTTTAGTGCAACATTTTTCTACCCTTTGCGGGAGCGCAGCTACCTAGTCTGACCCCACCTGTGCCGTTTCCTTAGCATCTGTCTAGGGCGCGGCATATCCTATCGCTAGCGATATGGTTTGCATTAACTCTACGGAGGTACAGCCCATAAGTTTTGTATATTTTGCTAGCAAGGGGCGTTACGCTAGTATGGGGCGAGGGGGTGGATTGGGTAGCCATCGTACCTATTTCGCTGCCTTTATACCCAATTTGCCACATTACCCCATGTTAGTGCAACACTCCCTGCTAGTAAAATATACAAAACTTATGGGCTGTACCTCCGTATTGATCGAACCAGCCATCAGTCCGTACCATCAACAGTGCCGGTACCTTACGAGTACCACACACCGCCGCCCAATCCGGACCCCGCTAGCTACCGCACATCAAACTAGCAAATATGGAAAGGTTACACCCGAGCAAAGTACTTGGTACATCATGGCCAGCGGCCCATGGCTGATACCAACTGCCAATTTATTCCCTCTCCCCGATTAGGAGTTCAGAACCTTCTCGAGGTCATTGCCCCCCACTCTCCCATTGATTTTTATCTTTCTGGAAAACAATGTCTGGGTGGTTGGTATGATGGAGGGAATATCTTATAAATGCCTGCCTGCCTCACAGCATGCGGTCCCTTTTGACCTTTCTCTTCCATCCTTTCTTTTACCTTTCATTAGGTAACTTTCGCCAGCTATTAAGCGTCCTTCATTCGAAAACACATTCGCTTTGTTTGTCGCTTGTTATCTCTCGTTACATTCAGTTCGAATTAGTTGACTTGCATCATTCGCTTGACAAAGTCAATTAGCTTTCCTCTGGAAATCACTCGGAAGTAAGAAAGAGAAAGGAACTCCAGACTAAGGTCTAAATCGAAGTGGAAATGGTTAACTCCGTTCATATCTTCTCCTTGTTTGCCCTTGTTGCAGGAGCGCTCGGTGCTGCCGGCGAAGGAGACCCTGTTAAGGCTCCCGGGCAATTCGTGGAGCCGGATGAGGGATGGGAGTCCCCCTACAATACTACTATGATGCATCCTCCTCCCCCTACCTCGACCACTACATGGCTCACGACCACGACTCCTATTTACCCTACAACAAAGCCCCACTCCCCTCCCCCGGTGTCCACTCCTCAGCATCAACCCACCACCCATGAGTCACCGCCAAGTTGGGACACTACTATTGTGCACCCGCCAATGGCAACCACAAAGACAATTACAAGTCTTATCACCATCACCACCTGCGTTCCTGTTACTACGATTTACACAACTGGAGCGACTTGGTATACTTCCGTTACCTCACTAACAACAACTCTTACAAAGACTGTGGTCACAACGACTACTTATTTCCCACCTACAGTCACACTGCTGCCTGTTCCCACAACTAAGGTCCCTCCTCCAGTGATCACAACGGTGTACCCGCCTATCACTACCGCCACAAAGACATATGTCGTCACCAAGCCCTGCGCGATCTGCAACGCGACAACTGGCTACTACACCAAGACGTACACCATCCCTGGGACCACTTACACCTTCCCGGTGCCGACCTCACACAACAACACACATGTTATCCCTCCTCCCCCAGGAACTACTCACATCCCCCCCCCACCCCCACCAAAGCCAACCACCACATACGTTTCCGCACCGCCAGGAACTACGTATACCCCTCTTCCACCATCAACCACCAAGTCCCCAGCCGTCGTAACACCGCCTTCAAATACCACACGTGCGCCCAGCCCCTCCGCATCCGTCTACCCCGGTACTGGTTCGATCAATAGACCTGGTGTTGCTGGTATCATTGTTGCCGTAGCCGCTGTTCTAGCCGCGATGGCTTAGGGAGGGAGGGAGCGTTGGGGGGAGCTTTGATGTTTATGCTATCATGTCGTTCTTTTCGCGTTTTGGCGGGCATTGGGGGGCACGGCCATTGACCCAACAAGTGTACGAAGTTAGGATATGTCTTATGAGGGGACCATATACAAATAAGAGTGAAATATACTACAAAGGTCTTTGTGCGTCAGATTTGTCATAGTTCTCTATCGTGATTTCATATTATTATTATTATTATTTAAAAATATGATCCATTCATTCGATAAGTTTTTCAGAAAGGAGAGGAGGGAGGGAGGGGGCCTCCCAATTCAATAATTTTGTCGATGGAGAAGCCATGAATACTTAGTTGATAATATATAGCTCAGGGGGGGTTATTATTCAAAGGACTACAATGGTTTGCTAATGTAAATAATTGAAACTCACATTTCAACATGACTGTAAACCCAGTGAAACAGCACATTCTTCAGCACGGCACTAGTACGGTACCGGTCTGTAGTTTGCCGGAAGGAACTGTCCAGTGGGTACCCGCGCCGGCGTCATCCTATTCAACATGATACGATATCCCGTCTATACACCAGTACAGTCCAGTACAGTACCTTAGCGGGAACCCACAATGATTATTAACTTCTGCTGACGCTCGATATCTATCATATCTACCCATCATGAAAAAGTAAACAATTTCTACGGTAACATTTCGCACACACACACACTACCACCCGCGGTGGAGGAGGAGGAGGAGGAGAAAGTATGTATGTCTAAAGAAATTAATCCCCCCCCCCCCAAATCCTGCACCCACTGCACTGCAAAGTCTCCCACAACTTGGCACTCTTCCAGAGCACGCAAATAATTTACCGTAGTGAGGATTGGAATATAAAACATTGTTATTCCGAAATAGGGCCAAGGTGTTATTATCGGGAGTCTCGGGGATCCGCCTGATACTGCACTTGAATGTATCATACGGTACTGTATGATAGGTAGGTGGGCCACAATATAAGGAAGGGAAGGGAAGTTTGGGGGGAAGCACAATTCTAGTTTGCTCATGTTTTTCCATCACGGACACTTGTGATCCCTCCTTCCAGCTTGAATAACTCTTGTGAATCAGCACATGTCGTCCCGGCGAGTTGCGTTTTTTTCTTTTTCTTTTTCTTTTTCTTTTTCTTTTTCTTTTCCTTTTTCTTTTTCAAAACCTCACCCTATATTAGACGGCGGAAAAGAACGAACAACTTGTAGAAACATGGCCCGATGGTTGCCATTCTACAATCGAAGCAGGAAGGAGCAGCCCGGCCGGTGGGTGCGGACAGGATATCGTTACTTGTATCGCGAAACAGGTAACGATGCGCGCAAAACCATATCCATCCGACGAAAATCTTTTGATTTCTACACTTTTTTTTTCCACAACAGTAGGAGAGATGCTTGTTTATACAACGTGCCCAGCCATGATTACGGGAATAGTTGCCCTTCATTGCTCACTTGGCTCGCTAACATGGTTTGAGGGACAAGCACGGGTGGTGCGGGATCGCTCGCCCATGACAACAGGCACCACCACCACCTCCCGTGCATCTCTATCAACGAGTGCCAATAGTTTGAAGAAAACTGACACTGTGTGGATGAGCGGGTGGAATGTTCATCCGCGTATACCTGACTGCTCGAGGGAGGACGGTGTTAGTATCCATCGAATCTCATTCCTCGGTAGCGACGGTAGTAGCGGAAAGTGTATGCTTCATTGGGAGGGAGGGGGGTGGTGAGATATGATAAATGTACCGGTACGGACTCGACTATGTTAGACCAATTCGATGTGCAGCTGGATCAATAGTAAGGCTGTTAGCGCCATAGGATACTTGAGTACGGTAGTAGACCTCTGCGCCAGTCGTCACGTGGACTACCTGTATGGGAGGAGGAATGGACGGAACCCAATGATACCTGAGTACCGGTATTGTGCTCGAGTATGATATTGTGATACAAGTATCTAGTGTTGGCACGAAGGGTTAGTGATGAAAATCAACAAAGGCCTTGGGGCTCGCGTTTATGAATCCCCCCCATAAAAACACGCTGTGATAAATTATCATAACTGAATTGGGACTGCACCATGGGCAAAAAATAGTAATTTAGAATATATCATTGCCGCATAGCACCGCCCAACCCATACCAATGACTGATAGAACGATTGGGCACAGTGTTCGGCTCCGTTCATCGTCACCATCCACCGTCATATCGTAAATCCACTCCCTACAATGCTCGAATAAGAGGATAACAAGGGGGGAGAAATAAAGGATGAGAAAAACCAAAATCTCCAAATTCCCAACATCCGTTCCACCCATCAGCAGCCCAATTCCCAATCCCTAAGACATCCCAGCAGAGAAAAGACCCTCCATCGGTAAATTCGCGTCCTTCTTCCTTCATCGCCTTTACACACAACACATCTCCCGGTTTCCCCCCAATTCCCTCCCTTCCTCCCCGAGCGTATCAAGCAGTGATACGCCCATAATTCCCTTTTCAGCAAAACGCACATAACCGATAAACCGCACTTTATGCACAGGTCGCCGAGATTAAGTTGCACCCCGGCAGGTACGGTGCATCACCGTACGCCATTCTATAGGGCTGCACGAGCACCGTACCCGAGTACAGTACTCGAGTACCGTACGGTACCGGTACTTATAATACATGCGGTACCCCGTGGCGTTGCCGAGAACCACGCCGTCTCTCACTCCTAGGAAGATTTTTTTTCTTCCGAAGTCCCGAAACGCCTTTTTTCCCCTTCTTGCTCGAGCGGCAATCGTGAGGCTACTGAGAAGACTATACGACACGGCATGGTGGCAGTTGCGGGCTCAGCTTGGCCTAGTTTTCTGCAAGCAGCGGTGCTCTCCCAGCATGGGTGAGCGAGCGATTGGGTGGATGAGTGAGTGAGTGAGGTGGGAAGAAGAAGAAAAATCTGTTTGAAACTCCCCCTGCGTTCTGTGTGAGGTGAGGCCGATGAGTGAAGCCCTCTCTCTTCTCTTTTCTTCTCTTCTCTGTTCTTTTGATCTTTTTCTCCTTCCGTGTATGGTCCTGCACATCCTGTCTTGCCCTGCCGGTACCAGAATTTTGTACCTCCGGTTGCCAGGAAATGCAGGTATCGGCGCACCAAGTAATGATTATCCCACTGGCATCATATGTCAAGAGGAAAATATCCATGTGTTTGTTTTGTTTGTTTAGGCTATTGCTTAGTTCTCTAGGGCGAAGACCCCTTTGCAGGGAAGCAGGAGGCAAGCTAGAAAGGAAAAAGGATGCAAAAAGAAATACCTCCGATGAAGTTTGAACTCATGGTCTCATCGTTGCAATCCAGCTGGAAATACAAGTGCTGCGCCTTACTGTACTCCTTTGCCCTAGAGATCTTCCGTTACTGAGTCTCCGTATCGTGCTTTGTAAAACATGACTACCTCACTCGAGTACCACCATCCAAAGCATCCATGATTCAGAACACAATCCACCTCGCCACCATATCAGCTGTATTATCATGAGGCGGCGTACAGACAGACAGTTCGCCTGCACGATGTGGATTTCTCCCATTTTTATCAAGCCTCTGATGCAAGCATCTGCATTCGTCAGGCGCGCAGTTGGTATGGTGAATGGGGTGAATGGGTACTATATTCGAGTACATTCCCCGGCGGGTGATCGGGAGTGTTAAGGGAACAGATGGGTCAGGATTTGGAAGAGGTAGTGGGGGGAGTAATCGCTGATGGTATAATGTCTTTTTCTCGCAGGGAAGGGGAGGGAGAGAGAGAGAGAGAGAAGTGGTGAGGTTTTGATCTTCACTCGGACGTCCAGGTTTCCCCCGAGTGATATGTCTGGTGGTCCGAAGTACGGTAGGGTAGGACAAAAGCCACGATTGAACGAACCAAGAGGCGAACACTCACTCGAACAACCGTTATGTCAAAGTGCGCAACACAACCGTGTGGGGCCCCTGAAACCCGGACTACCCGTTTCACAACACAGGGAGGGCCGAGATATCTGCGGAATAGCGGTCCTCCGTGCCAAATACATTAAATTGTATCATAAGTTAGTGAAAGAGAAAGAAGAGGAAAAGAAAACGAGAAAATCATACAATAGGAGTACTATAACCTAGATACTATGGGAGACCTCCTATATAAGGTGGCGAAGGGGGGGAGGGGGGCGTTCTTGATAAGGTGAAACCACTAGGGTTAAATACATGAAGACCCACCGAATGCCCCCCCCCCTTCTCCATATTGAGACCACGTCCCCCAGTCGTAACCGATAGTTGTGTGGCCATTCACAGGTCCGACAATACCCACGACAGCAGGCTACGGATAGCACCCTTGGGATAATCCAAGATATATCATAGATAGATATATACGGAAACCCTCTTCTTTACCTCTACGGCACCGGGCTGCGGGCCCCACAGCCAACCTGAAGCCTTGCCCGCCCTGGTTGGCAAAAAGGTATAATATAAACCAACGGCAGGCTACCCAAAGCCCCAGGCACCCCCAACCCAATAATGTACTATACATGCCTCAAGCTGATATCCAATTTCCTAAACCACTGTACCCGTGCAGTGCAGTATATTACCCAAGAGCACGGTATTATATCTTCCCGGCAGCCTTCCGACAGCTTTTACCATGGGATACTCACGAAATACGCTGCCCTGAGAAATAGAAATGTGCATTTATTACTGTACACTACTCCGCATAAGCGTGCTGACGATGATGTGCAGTGGATTGGCCTGGAAACCCACATAATATGATATTTACGGGTTATGGGGTCTGGATTGGCCATATATGTGGCGGCTCCCTTGCTCATGGCTTGATTGTGACTCAAGGGCATAGAGCACATATCAAGTCACCATGGCATTTATATTATTGGGCTCCGACTTGAAAGTTTGTAAATGCCACATAGTTTGAATAATGCGGGATTAGTCACAAGTAACCGTAGATCTTTTTATGCTCTCGAATCCTTCGTTGAAGTGTTTATTCCATTCCCAGCTAAGGTCCTACCTAGGGGCACTGGATGTTATCACTCTTCTTCCCTCGGTCAGTATGTCGTTCCTTTTTTCTCTTGTTCAATGCTTGGTGTTAACTTTGTTTGGTGTCCTGTTTATGATGGTGTCCGAACAAGTCAATGTGTGGATGATGAGCTCGGGCGGGCTCGATAAATAGTAGCCAATTTTCCTTCCTATTGTTCGCTGCTTCCTATTTGATTAATTTATTTTCTGTCTATCTGCTAACATTTCTTCTATAACCATTGCATATTGCTAAGACAGACATGATCCGCGGATGAAGCTCTCGAGTGATATACTATGATACATTCTAAACCGAATGCGAAAACAAAAGACTCAGCATAAAAGAAATTGGGACACAGTATGATTACAAAATAAACAAACAATAAACAACAAAAAAACCACCATATTTCGAATGATTAAACATATATCTGAGAAGAAGCGAAGGAATTGCATCAAAGAGTATGACGTTATTCGGAAACCTGCGCCAATGGGCCCTCCTCTGGATAGAAGAAAGATGCGAGACTACATTCACAATTAGCTGAAGAATCCCCAAGAATATGTGCAGAGTGCAGGAGTATATACCTAACAATCGCGTATAGCGCAACTAACAAATTTCCCTCAAGATAATTTGATTTGCCATCCTGCAAACAATCTCCGTTAGCATATGCTCAAGACCAAAAGAGGACGGAAAAGGCACCTGGATCAGATAATTCACCAACAGGACCGATACAAACAGAATCATAACTTGGAACCCGTCAAAGTATAATGTCATCTTATCTTCTCCAATGATCCAGCCAAGCACAACAATAAACGGAATAACCAGAAGGGCGATTTGCATCGAAGATCCAATGGCGACGCCAATCGAAAGATCCATTTTATCCTTTATGGCCACAGTAACAGCAGTAGCATGCTCTGCGGCGTTTCCCACAATCGGGAGTAGAATCAGCCCAACAAAGACCCTACTGATACCTGCACTCGTGACGAGATGATCGATTGAATCAACCAAGCATTCGGCGCAGATGGCAACAAGCGCCGTGCTGACACCCAACAAAATAAACGCAGCCCACAACGTAAGGTCCGGTTCCTCCTTTTCTACCTCAACCGGTTCTTCTGGTCTTGGCTTTCCCATAACTACCGCATGTGAGACATTGGCGCTCGCATTAGCGAGCGACTTTCCAGCTGGCTCAACGTGGTTTCGCTTGGGCGATTTCTCCGAGGGTTCGTTGTAAATGTCGCTGTGGGTTTTGAGCTGAAACAGAAGATAGGATGCATAAACCAACAGTAGGATGACGGCGGTACCACGGCTAAGTTCTGTAATACCCGTGTTGGAAGGTCCAGCCATGTGGAATGCTGTAGGTACGACCAGGCTACCTACCGCGAGGGCCAGAAGACTACTGGCAGTTTGAGCAACAGTAGTGTTGAAGTTTTGTTCGATACGATTGTAACCGCCCGCGATGAAAGACAAGCCAAGAACGAGTAGCAGATTGCTGAGAATGCTCCCAATGAGCGATGTTTGGACAATCACTATCTCACCCTTAACCAGTGCGAGTATCGAGATTATGAGTTCCACCGCATTACTATCAGAATAGTTAGCTCCATCCAGCAATTCCCAAATTGAAAAGGAAAGGAAAGAAACCTACCCAAAACTAGCATTCAACAAACCACCCAAAACATCACCACAATACAATGCAATCTCTTCCGTTCCGTATGATAATAAGGAGGCTAAAGGTATAATAGCAACAAAATTCATTACAAAAACGATTGTCCTGGGACGTCCTCACACGTTAGCAATTATTCCTTATCGTTAGCTAGCAAGGAAAGGGGTACCCACGGATCAACCCCGGCATAATGTGTAGCAATTCCTACGGGAGCAAACACGAGCAACACGTTAATCCAACTATTAAATACTGCAGCTCTGAACTGCCCCCAGATAGTTTTGTGTTCTTCCATCTCCTTTTCTGAATAATGGGACATTCTGTGTGTGTTTGCTATCTGTGGTCGACCTTCCTCCATAGTTATGGTGTCCACTCGATTAGGGCCCTCGGGAACAACGGTGGCCTGAGAACCAAAGCTCTCCTCGGCTGTCGGGGGTGATCTTGCCGTTCCTATCCTTTCCGTCTCCTTATTCGGCCCGCCAACGGTTGCATCCTGTGAAGAATACTTGTTTCTTAGCCGAGAGAGTGCTTTTCTCCGACGGTGTTGACGCAATCGACAAAAGGGATTAAATCCTTCGGTGTCTGCCTCACAGCTCGCAGCTCGGTTGAGTCGATCTAGAAAATCAATTCATTCGTTAGGTTTCCCTGGGAGAATGTTCAATAAGTGTAAAGGGTGCCTCCTCCTACTCACGCATTATTACTTAGCTATCGGTAACAAATCTGGTATGGTAATAGGAATTGGCTTAGAGTTTTGGAAGTGCAGGGCCAAGGGCTTGACGGGGCTTGACAAGAAAGCTTCTTTGAACCGCGAGTTCTTGGAGGGGGGGGGGGATTTGCAAGATATAAAGGGAAAGAGACGGAGTATTTCGTGTCCGCGTGGAACCGTAGAAGGTGGATAGGGAACACCCAAGAGTGTGGGAACGGGTGTATGGCCAACGGGAATCTTTGGCTTCCTATCCCAGGTTTCTCCACGCGTCATTCTGCAATATTCCAAACGATTGGGCTGTGAGAAGACCGTTGCATAGGATGCTGTGTCTGCGCTGCTGCTGCACGGCTTCCTTGACCATGGCTGATTTCCACTTT
Organism: Tuber brumale; assembly: GCA_014065205.1. NCBI lineage: Eukaryota > Fungi > Ascomycota > Pezizomycetes > Pezizales > Tuberaceae > Tuber > Tuber brumale. The sequence goes on along the minus strand of JACCEG010000249.1, from coordinate 66,214 downwards.
ATCACTTTTGGAAAACGCCATGATCCAAATCCTGTTTGGAATTAGGACGGAATATCTCCAAATACTGCCACAGGCATCACACGGCCTTTGAATCCCCTCAAGTTCTTATGCGTCAAGTTAATGGATTATGGGCAATGGTTAAATCCAATTGTAAAAATTAACCCGTGATGCTATCTCTCTTCATGATTGGAAGGATCCTCAGAAGTTACCATTGGAAAACGGAGAGGGTTAATTGCTGGCAACGCTAGAGAACTCTAATCTATCATACTACAGTAAAGACCGTCACTTCCTCTGCCCCGAACAGGAGACGAAGTCAAGGGGCACGGTCTCAACCGCCACTATAACCGCCCAAAAATCCCCACACTGTCCCAGGAGAAATATGAAGTCAACTTCAACCAAAACCCCGGACTAGTCGGCGGCACTAGAGCTTTTCCATACTTTACAGGCAAGGTTGATCCCAGGTCAAATGAGGTCGCGCTCGCATAGACAAATCCGACTCGTACGCCCCTCGGCCACCGTAACAATGTCACGGCTGTCAAAACATGCTCGCATGTGTGATAGGTTCTACAAGTAGTATGATACCGGTACCACGCCGCTACCAGTGCTGTGCTCGTGCAACACTGAAAGGATGCCACTCCCGCAGCTCCCCAGCCTTTCGGGCTGTGTGCTTTTAGAGATACGATACCGGTACTCGAGTATCGGCTCTTTCCTGGGGCGAATAGTACGGTACTCGTAACGGTTTCGCCTTAGATTTCGCTTACGGTAAGTTAATCTGAATTATCGTTCTCTGGGCCCACAGGGATGATTCCAAATTAAGGTATTCGCATGGGATGAGCCACTGCAAGCCACAACTCTCAAATTCTCACAGAGGCTCAACCCCTAATTCATCCGCTGCCCGAGATTTGGTCGCAGCGGACGCCTTTCGGAAGGAGCTTGTGTTCATTGCGGAGGAATACAGCTCATAAATTTTGTATGTTCCACAAGCCTAGGGCGTCGCGCTCTCTGCCTGTGGAACATAAATTACAAAACTTGTGGCTGCGCCCCCCCGTAGGAACATGTCCAGCCCTCTCTGGCTTTGCACACGTAAATATTGGCTATTGGCCCTCAAGTCAGCCCACCACCGTGTTTTGAGCAGGGGTTTGCTAAGGAAGTTGGGTTCCTGCTTGTGGTTAAGGTGAAATGGCTACATCATCGAACAGACTCGCGCCCGAATTAGACTACCGGTATGCTCTACGGTAGTTTCCCATAAGCCAGGGGCTATCTTTTAGCGATTGCGTTATACTAAAATACCGGTGTACTCGAGTACTGTAGTGCCAGAGCGCTCCTCCCCCGTTTTCAGCGCAACGTGGTTGTTGGTGTTGGCGTGGTATAAAACTTCTCGGCTGGAATCTGTTGCTTCGCCCCCTCCTTCGTTGTGGCTGTGGAGACCATGCAACTCACGCTCGGGACCTTAAGTCCCGTGAGATGGAAATAACTACCGTAGAGCTCACGGGTTGAAATCTAACATCGTCCTTATGTGCTGGTCACCTCAACAGTCCACGGTGCTCATCAGGTGCATGTACTGTACATTCGGTCACTCGGCCCGTGAGGGCTAGACACCTAAAAGGCTCTTCTATTCGAAGGCCAGTTAGTACATGTCACGGAAACTACATTGTGGAGCGCTTGAGGTGTAATATAAGATAATATTCATCGTCGAGTCTTGGCTCTCAAGTACCCAAATAGCAACACCCAGGACGCTGAAATCCTCACCGATTCGATCCCATCGAAACACAACAAGACTAAAAGCAAACCCAGAACCCACAAATTCCTAGCCACCATCCCACGATTACCGACATACCCGTACGGCGGATAGCTATTCAGCTGGGTAGTACGTTTCCGTGTCCTCCTCTTGTGCCAACTCCTCCCGGGTAGGAGGTGGTAGCAATTTAGCTTGCGTCGCGAACTGTCTAACCCTTTTCCACAAGCCGCTCCTAATTTCTTCTTGTTTCTAAACAAATGGACTCGCATCAGTATTTACCTTTTATTCTTCACATGCACAACCGGGGCCCGTTATTCATTGAGTTGGGGCAGTGTGAGGGAAGGGGTTCATACCGCAGTGGCCACCATCTGGACTTCGTTCCTGGTTGTGTGGGCATAGTCGTCCAGCGTCTGCCTCTTTCTTGCGTTTTCTCCCGGATCCGGCCCATCCTGGAGCCCGAGCTCGTCTATCATACTAATGCCCGGGAGGATGTGACGCTTCGAGACCTGGACATAAATGGACGAGACTTCCTGGATGACTGAGAAGTAACTCTGGACTCTTAGCGCGGTTGCTTGCACATCCTATTCCGATCTTTATCAGTTGGCATTCTTGATTTTGGTATACTCATGAACGCTCACTCGCTTCTGCATTTCATGCAGCTCCATCCTTTCGATTGTCTTTGCTTCGTCATCCCCGTCTTCGAGACCCGCGTTAATTGTCTCAAGGAACTCATCACAAGCATGTTCTGATGCATCTTTGACCATGAGTGTGATGCTGGAATAGAAGTCCACAATTCTTGTTACTTGGGCCTTAAGATAGGTTAGTGCCCTAAGAGATTCTTTCAGGATATCTTGTATCTGTGTCTATCGACGGCATTCCATGTGAGAAAGGTTCACGCGGGAGAATTCTTCTTCAAAGCCCTTTTGGGCAAACATACCAATGTTAACTTCTCGGTATCCAGGCTACTCAAATCCAAAGTGGACTCAATTATGGCCTCAGAAGCCTTCTGAAACTCCTCTTCCGCCGCCCTTTGCTTCTCGAGTATGGCCATGTGTATTCTTTGGGTTTCTGCCGCATTCTTTCTAGCCTCTTCGACCCTCTTTCTTGCAGCTTCGTAGTGGTCTTTCAAAAACGCCTTCTGCATTTCACCAGCTCTCAACTGAGCTTCATTGTATTCCCTTTCTGCTTGCCGAGCAGCACGGGTCCCACCTGTTATGAAATCGAGCGCCTGTCCCCACAACCCGCCCTCGACTTCTAGAGAAGTTTGTCAGCAGCTTTAAATCGAGGATATACTCTCATATATACCTGGAATACATACTGTGCTCACTCGGTTTACTAAGGTTGACCTTGGGAACTAATGCCGGGTCCGGGCCCTCCCCAAGCGACTCTGTTGCCTGGCTGACACCTGACATGGCAGTCTGCAGTGACTTACTGGCCTCCTTGAAAGCATCCTGCAGTGCTGAAACCGCCTTCCGGGCTTCCTCTTCCGCCCTCTCCCTTTGTTCTATGTTAGCCCGCCGGGCAATGCGCTGCTCCTCGTTCTGCTTCATCAAGTTTGCTTTCTCCGCTATAACAATCGTTAATCCAACACTTGTTCCTAGAGGCCAGGGCACGCACTTTCACTATCCGTGACAGCTAATCTGAGATTTGAGACAAACTCCTTCCAGGACTCAAATTGTTTCTCCATTGCTTCCGCTTCCTCCTTGCATCGACGAGATGATGTTTCAAGTCTACCCATCAGCCGGCGGAGTGTTCGTTTCGCGGTTTTCGGGTCATCCAATACTGCGAGTATTTGATTGATCTGTCCCAAGAAATTTGTGAGCAGGTCCCGTTTGAGGAGTACAAGGGGAAGAAGGTATAGGATTTATCCTTACAACCCCGTTGTTCCTACAAATATGGTTGGATAGCGTGGTCAAAGTTTGCATCCTCGATTGGGCGTCCATGAATGCCCGCTGCCCGATATTTCCACAGTGGAACAAGTTGGCTCTTAAGGAACGGTGACTGGTTTCATCAGCTTTTGGTGTTTGAAAGGGTCCAAATAAGGTCTCACGGTATGAGCGAGCCCTCCTCACCACCTTTCTCCAAAGTCATGGTCAATGCTACCGGCGCCGAAGCGGCAATAAAGCACTGTCCCAATATAGATACCGAGAGGGGGGCTGCGCTCAGGAGATCTGCCCAATTCGACCTCATCAAGCCGCTCTGGATGATCTCCATTGTTATCCCAGGCATTTCTTGTATGAGTTGTTGTTGGCGTTCATCATTTGGGTCGACTGAGGGAGGCATAGCTAAAAGGTAAGATCTCAAAAACAATATCTTCGTTTAGGTGATTTCCCACTCTGTAGAGCGGAGAAGGGCAAAATGCTCTATTATATCTATCCCCTCCGGTAATGTGGACTATTGGCAACATATTGAGGATATAATGGCCAATCAAGTTGTTATCAGGGATCGTGATCTGCTGTGGCCCGCTACGTCCTCCGGCAACTAATACCGTATGCGCAGATCTTAGCTAGGCCACCAACAAGGCCACCCGTAACTTTTGTGTTACCAAGGCGCTTACAGCACAGCGGTTCCCACAAATAAAACCTAACCAACCAACCCGCATCACCTCCCCTTGATATACAGCTATGAATACAGCAACACAACTCAAAAGAAGCTAAAAGGAATGGTTATTATGATAGAATGCGGGGGTGTGATTATTTGGATCGACAGTACCAACACACACACACACACCACCATTGCTCTATTCCGGGTTCGTGTCTAAAGACCATTCGCTGAAATCTCAGAAACGACTTTCCTGAAACAACAAGAACTATTTAGCCCTCGTATCATATACAGGCAGGCAGTGTTTAGTTTGCCGACTGCCAATCTAAAGTTCCTGCGCATGTATATGCTGCGGACATTACAGTGCATGAATACCATGCTCCAGCAGTGCTCGAGTTTCGCAGCAATGTATGTTAACGAATCGCGGGCCGGCCCGCACATACCGGGAACCGCCTCGATAACCTGTTACCTGAGTACGATCTTCGTGATATTTTAGAGGTCTACCCGTATGGGATCATGTGCTTCATCCGTTGGAATAGCATATGTCACCACCTCCCGCAGGCTCCTAAACACCCAAGATACGTAGCAATGTGCTTCTCCGGTTTTATAGTATTGCTAGGGTAAATTCATTACACTAATCCAGTTCCAGACAATCCCACGGGCACGAGCCCTTTCAGAGAGAGGCGGGGCTGATACCCCAATGTACCCACACTCTCTCGGAAGAGAAGCTCCTCTGAGAAGTGGGTTTGATGCACAATTGGCTGGGGAGCGGTTCGATAAGAGGCAAAGTTTGTGATCATGGTGGATAGTCAGCTCCCCCCCTACTCATAGACCAATTCAAAAGAGGGGGGAGCAAGAAAAAAGAAAAAAATACTGGGGGGGTCTCCCCACACCGGAACTCCAGGCGGACTCCTCGGGGGGCGGGAGGAGATGGGCACCTAGCGTGGGCCTTAATTATAAAGCCCAGGAGCTCAGAATCCCGTAATGAAACCTTTACAATATCCAACTCTCAATATCTTGCTATAGCACAAATTAACCATGTCTTCACTCCGCGATACTATCCAATCATTAGAAAGCCTTCTCGGCCAGCAGCTCAACACTTACGAGGGCTACAAAGCCCGCCTGGCCACAGTCGATGCGACGGACTTTGCAGTAGCGAAAGACAAGCTTTCCGCAGCACTTTCACAGGTGCTCGGCCTCCTCGAATACCTAAAAGCCGCAGACGATAGACTCTTAGCCGCAGATACTCAGGAAACCCATATTGAACCTGAGTTTGAAAACCAGGCCGCATCTCTCCATGACCGCTTTCACGAAGCCGAAGGCGCCAGCAGCCTCGGACTAGACCATATCAATAGACTAGCCACTGAAATAGCCGAATTCCAAACAATCGGGCTCGCACGGCTAAGAGAGCAGATTAACGCAAGTAAAGGTCGACTTGATACGCTCTCAAATCATACCAATGAAAGATTAGCCCATCTCGAGCGCCAAATTGGGGGAATTCAAAACAGAATTCAGACGACAAACAATGCTATCAGAGACGTTCAAAGGCAGAAGGATTCAACCCAGAGCACTTTGAATAACAAGAGAAACGAGTTGCACAACAAGGAAAGACAACGAGACGCAGCCAATGCAGAAAGTGCAAGGGCGAGAGAGCGGAGGAATGGCGCCACGGCAGTGAGTCTAAACTCATCCACAGAACCCCAAGACGCCATGCCTAAAAAGACACTAACAGGTTAGGCCAGTGTCGGTCTTGGAATCCTTTCCATATTTGCGGGCCCACTGGCCCCAGTGGTATTCGCGGCTACGGTAGGAAGTCTTGCTTACGCTAAGTAAGTATTGTGCACGCCCCCAGCACCACCACAATGAGGATCTCGCTAAATCATCCGCAGCGATCAGGATGATATCGCCCGTGCTCGCCAACACGAAGCAAACGTCCTCCGGCAGGAATGCCAAACCCTAGAAATTCAGATCAGTGGCCAAAACGACCGGTTGAAAGTACACAACTGCGACCTCCAGAGATCCCAGAACGAGCGATCCCAAGCCGAGCAGGAAAAGGCAGCTCTCGGGCGCGAACGGGCTACCCAGCAAGCAGAGAGGCAGATACTTGTCGACCTAGAAACTCGTGTGGCGGATCTGGGCACGCAGGTGCCCTCGCTGAACGGGAAGACTGCCACGCTGTCAAGCGAGATTTCAGCGATTAGGACTCACACCATGAACTGCACTGTTATGATTTCCGAGGCCAGGGTTAAGGCTGGTTACTTGGAATATGCGGATAGCAGAAACGAGATTCTTAGCACCGTTAAGACCATGGTGTCTGGCTTTCCCATTGGTGGTGGAGTCGTCGAGAGGATTGGGGCGGTCATCGGGGAGTTGGAGCGTAGGAGCTTGGCTGCTGTGTATTGAAGCGTCGGCACGACATTCTGGATAGTGTTTGAAAAAAATTGTACTGAATATCTCTCTTTTTTTCTCTCCCCCTTTTTTCATCTTGTGTTTTCCCGCTAGGTCTTTGAATTCGACTGCCTTTCTATGCACATTCGATGCTCGTGACGTGACAAAGCCCGACAGCGCTGGATTTTTGTTAAGTATGAGGGTGTGAGCTCCTGTCTCTGAACCTGAGATAATACAAGCCTCTAGAGATATAGGTTTCCACTTAGACCTGTAGTAAGTGGAAACACTTTGGGTAATTTGGAGGTAGCATCAGGTGATCCAGATGTTTTCACCTAGGTTACCTGTACTGGTACTGTACCATACAATCCCATTACTTGGATAATCAAAAAAAATCACCTATCAAAGGCGAGCATACACTAAGCACATCGCAATATGATTCCGTGACCACAAAAGTGAAGTCACGCTTAGTACAGTACAGCAACCACCCGAAAGAAAGGTGGCCATTAACCAACGAGACGAGTGATTTCCCATGATCAACAATCCCGGCAAGCTCCGTCCCAGAGAGCACAGGTATGGTGCTAGTATCTTTCCTTAGGGTTCAAACCAGCAAACTCGGTCCAGAAGAAAAAAAGAAAGAAAGAAACGCCACCCGCCAAAGTTGTGCAAGAGTCCCGAGCCTTGCCGTACTGGTACAGTACTCGAGTAGTTTGATATATTTCAGGAACCATGGCGCAAGTTCGCCCTGCGTATGATTGATGGATCGAGTGGTGGGGTTCTAAAGTAGACTACAAGTACTCGTATTGTTGTCATAGCCGAGTGCTTCCGCGCACTTCACGATACTTGTACTATATGACTTCCCCTAGTGCAAATTTCTGACCTTTTTCTAATGCAAATTTTCAATGGTATCATAGTTATATCATAACACGTCGTAGGGGTTTGTTGGTAGGGCTGAATTTGCCGTGGGTACCGGGGGTTCGGCATGGTGCTTGATGCCGTGACGCACAATCACTTTCATTATGAAGCGTCTCACGGGAATCGACTTATGGCACGGTGCCATCTTATACTAGTACTAGTACTTGCACGCACACATCCATTTCGCTAATCTAGGAAAGTGTGGAGTCGGATGGAGCAGGTACAAGTAGGATACCGTACTGGCACAGTGGTGGAGGTGGGGATCAGGGAAGGATGAAACGTTTTGTGAAAGACGATTGTTGAAACTGGAGGATTCGAGAACAAGAGATGCTTCTTCTTCTATATACTCGAGTACTTCCGCTTCTTGGTAGTGGTCCCTGCGTTTTGATGTTGTGGATGGTTATACTGCAGTTGGGGCCAAGTTAGACTGCTCGAGTACCGGTATTTGTACGAGTACTCGTACAGTGCAATACCGGTATTGGCATGTCCTCTTTTGTTTTTGTTTTTTGTTGAGTTTCACAAATGTTTTTGTAGGGTACATACAAGTTATTGTAAATTAGGAGTTCATGGAGGGACAAGAAGAAACATGTTTTTCAGCCCCCCGAATTTCGACCAGCCAGTGACTGCCCCGGCTTGTTACAAAAATAGATGATAATTTTTTATTTATTCATTCGATCGTTCATTCATTCATTCATCCATTCCTAGGAAAGCTTCGGGTTTCTGCACGGTGTAGGAAAGATCGCCAACTCGCAGATTTCGCACACACACACAACCAGAAAAGACCACCTTTCCCGCAGCCCATCTGTCCACCCATCCACACTTACAAGTAAATAACCGTACTGTACTGTACCTGGACTTATTTCAAACCTCTTTTGGGCCGATTTCTCCCCCTCTCTCACCCCTTCACGGTACTCGGGTAGAAACGAGCTTTCATTCTCTTCTCCCATTGCCATCATCATCTCCATCTATTCTATTTCTTTTTCTTCTTTTTATCCTCTTCATTCACTACCAGTATTCTATTGTACTTTCCCGCTCTCTCTAAATCATCTCCAGCTTTCTCCACCGCTTTAACCGCTAGTCATCTTCCTTCTTTCGTGCCCCCCCTGTCTACCGGCTTGATTCCGTTAAGCCCCCTCCCCCTGGCTCATGCGGGTTCGTGATTCGTGAAGGTGGGAAAGAGGAAGAAGAAGAAGAAGAAAAAGAAAGAAGAAGAAAAAGGGAAAAGCAAAAAGGAACTTGCCCCCTCCCTCACGGAAGGCTTTAAAGAAAGTCATTGTTGGCGGCGGGCTCACCCAACCGACTTTTATCATAATTATCGTACATCCACCCACCATCTATTTTTCTCTCGTGAGCCCAAGCCTAACCCAACCCAGAGCCTCCTTGCACCTAGACCCCAGCTTTTGCGGCGGAAGAATAGACTCGTGCTCACTCTACTCCAGTGCTCAGGGCAAGAAGGTTCCCCTCATCTGTGCCTGCCGCGTGGCTCCTGCCTCCTTCAATTAGGTTCCTTCCTATCCTTCATATTATCTACCTTTGACTGAATCGACCCCAACCGTGTTATCGATCTACAAACCATCAACATCTGTTGGTCTTTTCACCCATCGCCCACTCTTGGCATCTATACCAGCGTCATTCGTTTTCATTTCCCATCTCCCTTTCCCCGCGACGACGACTACCACCCCCGCGACGGCGAATAGCTTTCTTTCCTTTGGTTCCGGTGATCGCTGGTTCCGGTGATCGCTCTAGAGGTGGTTATTCTCGGTCTCTTTACTCAATCGCCTTTCCTGAACCCGTTGGCCGCGGGCGCGCACGACGGAATCGATTTTAGACTAGGCTGTTGGGATAGAAGTGAACAGCAAAGATGTTGGTAGAAGAGAAGTGCGCCCCCCATATGTTGCCTACGAGAGGGAACTGGCGAACTGATGGCGCGAATGTGACGTAGATATATCGGGCTTGCCCTCGCTATTACCTCGAGTATGGCTATAGGTTTGTTAATACCTGCCCTCTGCCGCTGCTGCCGTTGTCACATCATTGCTGATTCTTTTGCTGATGCAGGAACGAGCTTCATATTGACTAAAAAAGTAGCCACTCCCGATGAGGTCTATTGTTTCGCTGCGGATCTGAACTAATCTGGTGCCCACGGAGGCCGCTTTTAGGGGTTAATAGAGACTGCTGATAGACACGGCTTTGAAGGGGAAGGCTTCAAGTATTTGAAAAATCCTATATGGTGGGCAGGGATGATAACAAGTAGGAGACCCACTGCACTAGGCGCCTTCAATTCGTATACGGATTATTTGGACTGACATCGGAATTCCGTTCGACTTGGATTGTAGTGATATTGGGAGAGATTGCAAACTTTGCTGCATATGCCTTTGCCCCCGCCATTCTAGTGACACCATTAGGAGCGCTGAGCGTATTAGTTGGGTGGGTTTTCCCGGGGCTGGAACGGGCTTTCTTTTGGATGGCGCTATCTAACTGGGACCGTTTGGTGGCTATAGTGCGGTACTAGGGACATATTTTCTCCGGGAAGAACTTGGGGTATTAGGCAAATTAGGGTGCGCCATTTGTTTGATCGGAAGTGTCATTATTGTTCTGCATGCCCCTCCAGACGAAGACATTCAGACGATTGATGAGATCCTGTACTATGCGATTCAGCCCGGTAACTACAGTCTTTCTGGTGGGCTGCACGTTTCCGGGGGTTGATCTAACTGGTTTATCCTCCAGGCTTTTTGGCGTACGTTGCCATAGTGTCAGCGTTTTCTTCCATAATGATCTACAAAGTGTCCCCCAAATACGGAAAAAAGAATCCCCTGATCTACATTTCGATCTGCGGGAGTGTTGGGTCTTTGACGGTTATGAGTTCCAAGGCTTTCGGAATTGCTGTCAAATTGACATTTGCGGGGAATAACCAGTTCACGCACCCAAGCACTTATGTCTTTATTATAGTTGTAGCAGTTTGCATCCTGACGCAGATGAACTACTTTAATAAGGCATTAAGTCAGTTTTCGAGCTCATTGTTGGTTGCCTCTTTCCCAAGATTTCTATAACGATAAGATGGCATGCTAATGTTTGACAGAGTGACGCCGTTGTACTATGTTACGTTCACTACTGCTACCCTGATTGCATCCTTCATCCTCTTCCAGGGATTCAATACTACTGATCCCGTTAACACCATTTCGCTTCTTTGTGGGTTCTTGGTTATCTTCGGGGGCGTCTACCTGCTCAACCTCTCCCGCTCCGACCCAAATGGCCACCGGCTCGCAGCTAATGGATCGGCGTCATATGGTGAAGGGGTGCCCACGGATGGAATCACCGGCTTGCAGGTCCGACGAAGCATGCAGTTGCGACGCTCGGACGTTGGTGGGTCACGGAGTAGTATTGGAGCAAGGTTGCTGGAGAGGCATCTGGACGAGGAGGCTGCTGTGGGGTTGACGGATCTGGCTGAGGACGATGATAGCGACAGCGATGATGGCTTGGGAAGACTACACAATCGGTGATCTAAGGAGTTATTCTTTCTTTTTCAATTATCATGAGAACGAATTTCTTTGGGGTTTTTCTTTATCAAAGGTTTCCTTTTTTTTTTTTCCCCTTTCTCCCTCTTCTTGCGTGACTTCCGTTGGCACTAGGGCATTTCCTCCTCTCCCCCTCTCTTTTGCTGTAGGTGTTGGGGCTAGTTGGTTGGAAACCTGAGGACGGAGCAGGATGGGGTTGGTGGTCTGGGCTGGTTGTAGAAAGTTTGTGCTTTTGCCTTCTTTCCTCTTTTTCATTTTCATTTCCCTCCTGACATATCATAATATCCTTCCCCGACGCCTTTCCCCGTCCCCAGATATTTTCTTCTATTCCCCACGCGGTGCCCTCCACTCTCTACACGGAGAGGCTTGCACGTGGGTTCTACTTTTCTTTTTTTTTTCCCACCTTCCTTTGGGATTGAGAGCCCATTGTGTTGGCCAACGGAGATTCGGCGGGTATGTGTGTGAAGGATTGATGGGTGACCCAGTCGAAGGGGGGTGGGAAGGGGAGAGGGAGGGGACAACATAAACGCCGGGGAGGAGTTGTCGTTGTAGAAAAAAGTGGTTTTTTTTCTTTTTCCCCTTCCGCCTATCTACCCCTCCTTCTGCTTTTGGATTCGGCGATGGACGAAGTGAGTGATTGTGACACGAACCGGTTCCAGTCCGTCGGATGTTGAGGGGGAGAGGGGAACGCGGTCATGGTCCGTGCATTCTTTTCATTACTTGTTGTCCCTCCAAGATCATTTCGGTATCTGAGCCGTAGCTGGGCAGAGCAGAGTAACGGTATGGGTAACCTTCATGTATAAAGTCCTTTCCTTTTCTGCATCCGTCTTGTGCACTTTTTCGGAAGTTTTTTTTTTTTGAAATTTTTGAAATTTTTGTAAGATATTAGTATGGAAAAGGGCGGGCGGGGAGGGGGAGGGGGCGGGTACTGTACTTGGTGTCTGGAGTTTAATAGGGATATGACAACTCTGGTTGGCTTCTGTCTTTTCTTGCGTTGTTCCCGTGCCGGTCTGCCGATATCTCGTGGCGGCTTACCACGGTAAACTATTCGGGTACGGCGTCCTCGGCCACGAATTGGTAAATGCTTTGGCCCGGCGGGAGCTGTGGTGGACTGTGATAGTAAGGATGTTTTAAATAAACAAACCTCTGCCTTACCGCTTCTTCCTTCCTTCCTTTCCTCCACCCCTCCCATCTGACACTACTCGAGTACCGGTATGATACAGCCGCCCACCCAAAATGCACACCCATATGGTACGATACTCACACTCACACGCACACGCCTCAATCGAGGCAAACATAACCCCTCACTCGCAATCCATTGAATCCAACCCAAAACTATCCAATCCGGGACGTATGCCACTGTACAGTACTCGTACTACTCGTATATTAATACAAGTAACAAGAATATGATATCTTTTTATCTCCACTTGTCCACGCAAACCCCCCTCCCTCCATCTTAGATTCTTAGGCTTTGGGAAAGGGTTCCCTGAGAGTAATGTTTGGTATGATAATAATAATATTATGATACCTCTATCGTGGTGTAATGACCTAACTTACGCGGCAAAGGGTTGCGAGGGTGTGGTATGCTCAGCCACTGCACTATCATCATAATCATCATCATCGCCACCATCATTGTGTCCAACCAGTAGTACTATCTATCTAGTACTCGAGTACTGTACTCCGTGATGATAGAACAGAGCATTACGCGGACTTTGATTTCACACCTCTATGTGAGATGATTTTTCTATATATTTGAAGGGGTCTGCCGTGATATCATGAGCCCGGAGGTTTTGGAGAGAAAGAGACCGGTAGATGCTCATCTCCGTCTCCTAACAACCCCAGACACACAAGCGCCGGGCGATCTCGAGCCTGTTCCGGTATTTTCTACGTTTCACCCCACCCCGCGCTTAGTAGATTACTGTAATTTAATAGCATAACATAACACAACTTGGGCTACCTACTCGAGTACAGCAGCCCTACCGTACCGGTACTGTGCCGTTTGATTCGGACTCTATCCATCCAGTCAACCAGCCACCGACGTCTGATTTTTTCTTTATTTACTCGTTTGTTTGTGGAGAGAATCACCCACCACTTGCATCTTTACTTTCCTACACACACACACACATACACACACACAACGACAACGACGACGACAACAACGACTACAAGTGTGATAGAGAGAGAGAGAGAGAGAGAGAGAGAGAGAGAGAGAGAGAGGTGGACTGGATTGGAGATGAAGAGAATATTGACAACGTTCAAGAGAGAGAGGGGGGATGGTTTGTTTTATCCCTCTTTTATTCGCCTTCGACATGAGGGGCTAGAGGTGCTAATGGGGGAGAGGGATAACGCAGCAAGCGAAAGGAGATACAGGGACGCAGGAGACCGCGGAAGAAGTGATTCTTCAGCTTCACTAGCGGAGGATGATTCCCCGGAAGGGAGGATCGTGATCGCTATTGTACTCGTCCCTTCCCCCGCCCCACTTCCCGTTCTTATCTAATCGACCCAGAAATCGTTCTGCGAATCTGGCGGCCCGCAAAGCCAAAACTCAGGCGAGGAGGTGCTGTACCTCCCCACCATCGTCGACTTGGCCGAATCCTCGCCGACAGCGGCGCGTGCGGCGGCGCACACGATACGCAAGTACCTAGAGACGAAGAAGAATAACAGTTTGCGGCCGCACACACAGTGCAACGCCATCATGCTGACGCGTATCCTCAGCGACAACCCAAGCTGCGCCTTCACGCGAAATCTAGCCGAGGCCAAGTTCATTGCGGCGGTGAAGGAGTTGCTGAAGCATGGGCGTGAACCGAGCGTGAGACAGAAACTGGTCGAGACGCTGGAGCACTTTGACGGGAGGGTGACGGCGGGGGTCGGGGTCGAGGTCGAGGGGCATGGGGATGAGGAGGTGGAGGGATTGAAGGGACTGGTGGAGGTATGGGCGAAGGAGAAGAGGAACATGGCAAAGTTGTCCAAGTCTGCCCCCGCCTTCGGCGGTGGCGGCGGTCTCTTCACCAGTATCCCCAACACCAACGGTCAACACCAACCTCACCACTACTCAGCCCACCAATCACACCTCCCAAACATGGAAGAACTAGCAGCACGCATCTCCGAAGCCCAAACCTCCGCCAAACTCCTCGAACAAGTGCTACAATCCACCCCGCACCCGGAAATCCCGCGCAACGAACTCATCTGCGAGTTTGCCGACCGCTGTAAGGTTGCCTCGCGCTCCATGCAAAGATACATATCTGTTGCCAGCGGAGATGACGACGGCGCCGGGGATGGCGGTGGAATCGACGAGGACACGCTGACAACGTTGATAATGACAAATGACTTACTGACTATGGCTGTTGGCAAGCATGCCCGTGCTGTCAAGGAGGCGCTCGAGAAGCAGGAGGTGCATAAGACTGCGGAGGGGGCCAGGATTACTGATGTTGCGGGGGGTGGTATGGATGTGATGGGGGGTGGTGGTGGTATTGGTGATGAACCAGGTACGCCGCCGGGGGAGAGCGGTAGGAGGGGTACGGGTCTGGGGGTGGATGTTCAGAGGGATGCGCAGAGAGAGAGGGAGAGGGTACCGGATAGTCCGGTTAGCCCTGCGGTATGTACTATGCATTACTATATCTTGTCTCATGCTTGGAAACAAGTGTTAACGAGGATACGGTGTTGTAGACTCCCGGACCTGTGGCGTATCGGTATTGATTAATTGACCAGCAAGACAAAAACCCTCTCTATCCATCCATCCGGTCTAGTCTATCATTCATTCATTCGTTCATTTTCTTTTATGTCCCCCAATTTCTTCTCCCCAAGTCATGTATTCTAATTCACGGTACTTACGATACCACGATTCCGTCCGACTTTTTTCACATTATGATATTTTCTACTCACTTACTTACCCCATTGCTTTCGCCTGCGGTTATTCAAATTACCTTATCTACTCATTCATTTACGGTACCCGCTTGCACTGTACGTTGCTGTGATACCGGGAATTCCCCGTGCTGGTTGGCTCGGTTCGGTGATATTGATCCTGCTCCCCGCCCACCATCTATGATACGGTACCCAAGGTCCTTTTCTCCAAACATGAGAATCTAACATTTAAACACTAATTCAGCCGTCCATTCGTCCATCCATGTATCATACATACCATATACCCAACCCAAATTTTATTTACCGGTATACATAGACCCAAGAAATAAATAAACTCCAACCGATTCACCAACCAACGCCATCTAATCATGCAAACTCACTCGAACACCTAGATCTAGCCCGTCTAAGTCTAAGTCTAAGTCTAAAAGTCTACACGAGACAATCCATCCATCCATCCATCTAGCCCTGACGCCCGAGAAAATGAAGGAAAAATGAAGGAAAATGGATAGCCACCGACACCGACGCCGACCGTTGATATATGATACGCCGTAAACTCCTGTGAACCCATGGAAAATGAAGTGAACGTCGCTAACGCCCTCCCTCCCTCCCTCCCTCCGTGGCGATACAAATAGAGAGGAGGGGGGGGGTGGGGACTAACGAAGCTCACAAATAAGAAGATAAACAAGCAGACAAAAAGCCAAAACGATATATAGATGGTGAGACAGAAATCAATAAACAATAATAGACAATAAACATTACCTCCAAAACCTCTTCCTCCTTCCCCCCCTCTCCCTCTCCCTCTCCCTCTCCAACCCATCATCATCATCATCATCATCACCATCGCTCCCACTTTCAACCTCCCGAAGCATCTGCACCGCTACCACTCCCCGTCGTCGTCGTGACGCGCACAACGCTTCATTCTCCAGCCCTTGTAATTCCATGGCGGATCTGTACCTTGGTAATCCATCACCCTCTTCCGTGTGTTCCCCCCGAGCGCTACTGCTGCTGCTGCCACTGCTGGAGGTGGACGGCGTCCGGCCTCGCGATCGCGGGAGGGAGGAGGATGCGGAAGCCAAAGACAACGAGCACGAATGTTCGCATGAAGCTGAGGAAGAGGTGTAGTGGGTATGGGTATAGTAGGTGCTCGGTGGGGTTCTCGGCCTTGCGCTGTTGTCGTTGTTGGGGGGTGGTGGTCGGGTAGTAGGGCTGGGGACGGTGGTAGTCATGCTGAGACGACCGAGGTCGGAGAGGAGCCATGATTCTAGGGATCTGGTAGCACGCTTTTGCGGCGCGGGGTTTGTTGTCTGCCGCCGCCGCCGGTAGTGGTGGTGTGGTGGTGGTGGTGGTGGTGGTGGGGTCGGGATCGGGTTTTGGTCGTCGGGGTGTTGTTGGTTGGCGGGGTATTTGTGGGGGTGCGGCATTTAATTCGTTGATTTCCCGTTGTTGTGTTATTTGTTGTGGTGTGGGGTAGAGTACCGGTAATAGCTTTTATTTATTTATTTATTTATCCGCCGTTATTTGTATCCTTCGCGAGGGAGGAGGAATATTCGCAGGGCTTGTTTTTATTCTGTAAACTCGAGCGTGAGGATAGTTTCACCTACGAGAGTGCGGGCTGGGGGGGGGGAGGATATATACTTTACGATGCCTGCCACTGTGAAGTCCCGGGCGGGGTTGACAGTACGGTAGTCTACCGCGCTCGATGTTGAGATGATGATGATGATGAGATCGGATCAGAAGTAATGTTTCATCCTACAGGTTGAACTGAACCACTTTCGTTTTCTTTTTTGTGAAATTCGATTTCAGGAATTCTTAGAGCTCCGAAGTAATGGTCCACCAGAAAAATTGCCGGGGGGATACCAATAGAGTGGGGCAGCAGGGAGTGGGGAAGGAGAAGAAGAAGGAGGGGGGGGGGGGCGTGGGTGGTATGTCTGTCTGTATATATGTGGATTATATTAAAAGACTCTCGGGGAAGAATCCCAAAATACAATATTCAGCTGATAATTGCACTTCGATTCTGTACTGTACACATGATACCAGTATTTGCAGTCTTGTGGAGAGAGAGACACAGATACACAGACACAGACACACCACCACAGAAAGGAAAAGCAAAACAAAAGAAACAGGAAGAGATTCCTAACTATTTATGTCGTCCCTTGTGATCGTAAAATCCCGTGCCCCTACTCCCCTCCCCTCCCCACTCTCGCTCTGCTGTTCAGAGTAACATGAAGGGTCCAGAAGGATGTGGAGGAGGAGGAGGAGGAGGGGGGGACCCGCATTCTGCATAATGTTACGCGGGACTTCCTGTCATCCTCCCCGCTGTCACCGTGAGAGATTTTCGCAAAAAATAAAGGGTCCTATCATACATCGATCGATTTATCGACGGTACCGGAGCCGAAGACGGGATACGGTAGATCAGGAAAGAGCCCCCATTGAAGAGTCGATCCGGCAATGTGCCCAGCCCCCCCCCCCCCGGTTTATCACTCACCAACTACCGGTACTGCGCAGCTGGGGTTTGAATGCGCCAAGTTCATCCCGCCAGTGAACCAAAAAGCGTTTCATGGGGATGGTAATTTATTTCTAACGCAGGAGATGTTCGTGAACGATCGCTGCACATGCTCTTGATACGGCAGAGAGCAAGCCCAGCACGATATCTAGAACCTGTAAATGTTAGAAATGTTACTGAACTTCCCCCATCTTCACATCTAACCTCAATCTTTGTCGCCGCGGATCGCCAAGACAAATGGATCGTCGCCAGGATACCCAGCGCGGGAACACTCTGGTGCCTGTATCATACCCGAAGTATGAGATGAAGCAGAGTAATCGTTTCGGGTACCAGCGCTCGAGATAAACTCACAACCTTTCTTAAACACAGCTTTTATATGTCAGATCTTGTCACTCATTCATGCAGGGCAGGATCGATATCGTCCTTCCCCATCAATATATCCCCCCCCCCCCTCAAAGAGTGGAACGAGTTTAGGCGTCATCGACCATCACTCAGTGCCCTGCGCAGCAACAACCTCTTTCCTTGCAACAGCAAAAGCAGATTCCAATCTATTAACACCAAGCCCCCAATGATCCCTAACGCCCCCCACCCGAGGGCCCGGATAATCAGCTGTCTGTAGTTAGTTAGTTAGTCAGTCCATCCCCTGTTCGGCGCCATTATCATCGGGTTTAAGCCTTTCTTGCGGAGATTTGATTGGTTTTACGGTTGATTAATTTGTTGGGTGTCGGTTGTCGTGGGTAATGAATGAATGACCAGAGTAAATGACTGACTAACGGGAACACAACACGAGTGATCAGTCAGTGATCAGTTACCGGTATCATAGCTGTCGAGACTGATACATTAGCATATCTAACCAAGGATCCCCAGGTGTAACGATAGGGGGGGGAAACGTATACAATGGACAAGAACTAAGGGATATGACTATATTCGAGGGCAAACCAAGGGAATCATGGACAATCAAGGCACGTAATTAGGGCTGGCGGACAGTAGTATTCAGGGGCCTGAGTCGTGAGCTGATTATGGATCGGGGGTACCGTATCTTCACAAGATATGCAGGTATCACTAGATTTGGTAACAGCTGACTGACCTTGGCCAGAAAATCAGGTCCCCAGACTTTCCAGTGCCCCAGCGCTTGGTGAATTTAAATACCCGTACTGTAATAGATAACCTCAACCTATAGAAAAAAAAGAAGAAGAAAAAAGCAAAGGCTCGACCCCGGGTTTGAACCGGGGACCTCTCGCAAGCATTCTTAAGGTATTACCCTAAGCGAGAATCATACCACTAGACCAGCCGAGCTGTTTCAGAATTTTGAACTTTTTCAATAATTGACCCATACAAAGAAAGTGGATCAACAAAGGACACCCCATAAGTCCCTTTAGATTTTGGGGACTGACATCACTTCTTGTTGGGGGAGGCAGAAGGAGCTCCCGGGGCTGTGGGCGGTCTCGGCTCGCGATAAGCCGGATGTGGTAAAGTATGATACCGTAAAGATAAATAATTGAGAATGGCGTTGGGACGTCCAGTATGGTACTATCATAGTATCGTATTTCCCCCTCTGTATTACGCAGAAGGAAAAAATCACAGCGAAAAGATTATCTTTCGGCCCTCGTTGCTACCGGTATCTCCTGGACTGCTGAAAACCCGTGGAAATTTTTGTGCCGTCTCCTGTCAGTCTCCGAGACACAGGTTAAGAAGCAACTCTTTGTTATTTACAACAAATTCACAGATGTGCAAAAAAATTCAGACAATAACTAATCTTAGGTAGGGTACCGTATGTGATCGTGCCTAAGCTCACCATCACTGAATAATACTATAAAGGAGTGCCTTAATCATCTTTGTTCTTGAACACTGACAAGCGCGGCACGAAATTTTCCACGGTTTTAGCAGTCCAGAAGACAGGGTATCGTACTCGTTAGGATAGAGCCTTTCCCAGAGCTTTCCCCACGGTATGCTTGAACGCCCGCTGTGTCAGAGACACTGGTTTCTATGGATTTTTGACTTATCGGTGAGCATTGGCAATCAACCCAACCTCCCACCCCGTTTGTCAAGACTACCAGACGGCAGTGGCTACGCCTCGAAAACAGACTCTTTATTTTGGGGAGTATAAGATATTCGTGGGAGTAGCGTTGGTGATGCTGAGCTTGCGCTTTTGCTGATATTGCTAGTAATGGGTGCATCTACAGTCGTTTGGTCATTTGGTGGGGCAAATTCACTCCCGTGTTCAAGTACTGTACTGTACTTATAAAGGGTGCTGGGTGTGAATTGGGAGCCCGTCTCTGATAGTAGATGGATCTCAGTATGGCATCCCAAGCCCACTATAATACTACCGGTGGTATCGAGCATTACTACTCCCCAACGCACCCCTCCCCGCCCACCCACTATTGCCCCCAGTGCTCGAGAAAAACGGGTGACTGGGCATGAAAGTTGGTCGCGATATCATACGGTAGGCCATGCCCCACAATTGTAATACTAAGGCAGGAAAACGGTTTGATAAGAGTATCTAGCTAACAATTCCACGGGTTGAACCTCTCTACTATCCATGCTCCAGAAACCCCATCAGGTACCTATAAGAATAAAAGGGCCGCAAAGGAAACAGTGGTAGTTACATTTTCAATTGGCCTTTGCCGTATGAAAGAGAAATGAAACAAACCCAATCGCCGGGCATATAGTAGCAAAGGCTCCCAGGTTAACATGCTTTACTACTGAATTGTCTGCTGTGGAAGGTAGAAAAAATAATCTCACCGACGAGAAATAACAAGGAAGGATAGCAGGAAAAAACAAAACAAAAACAGGGGGTACGTATTACAATGGGATTTGATGTGTGGTAAGGGCAGGGCACATCAGGGTAAATCCACAAGTAGATAGACTTGGGTGGAAATGCCACGCGTGAAGACAATAACAGCAAGGGCAGAAAAAAACGGAATGAAAGAAAAGGGGAGGGGTTGATAAGTGACTTATCCTAGACTTACTCGATACGTTGAGGTTCAACTCAAACAGGATCCCCCCTAAATCCATCCAGTCTCCGCCATGAAGCCCCCAATTCAACTTTACCATAAATACCCATCCAGCATCGATAGCCAGTCAATAGCCGAGGGCTATGGCCCCGGTGGGGAAGCCTTCCGGAACACAATGAAGCCTTACAGTGAAGGCGTCTTAGAACCCTCGGGTCTGTTGTATGAACAACAGCACTTTAAGAAACAAAATGCAGCATCTCAAAGATATCCCCAGAAAAACAACGGGATGTTATAGAAAGCGAAAACGAAACCATGAAAGGAAAAAAACAACAACGCCGAACAGAAAGACACCCAAACACCTGCGATCCGCTTTTATCGATAAAAGAAACTGCCAGGGAAGCCGAGATGGCAGTCGAGATGGCAGTTTCAGAATGCAAAGCAAGAGAACAAAAAGTGAAGATATTTGCGTTGGTAGAATGCAAAGACTGCAAAGGACGACTTAGACCTTAATCTGATCGTTGACGTTTCGCTGGTCGCGAGGAGGTTCTGTCAGAGGACGGAGAACTTGTCGTGGAGGGGGTAGAGAACTTTGACCAACCTAAGATCTCGTCATCATCTTCGTCTTGTTCTAACTCGTCGTACATTCTCTTCTGTTCAGTGCTTGGTTTTGCCTCTAAAAGTATGTTGTGTTCTGCATCATCACTGTCGTAGCCAAGTAAGGACTCCACTTCAGGAGCGGGTTCCGGTGAGGGTAGGCTATCGACAGCCTCGTCATTTTCGGCGCTCACTGCCACTCCAGATTCATTCGCATCACCAGTAGCTGTGTCATCATCGTCATAGTCGGTCCGGAGGTGGGCCTGGTTGAGATCATAGATTTGGTAGCCAACATCGTACTCCGTTTCACCAGACAAAGCTTCTTGTCCATTAACAGCGCCGTCGTACTCAGCATCGTAATGTTCGTAGCCATCTTCGTATTCAACGGTCTCATCAAGGTATTGGTTTTGCTCATCACCAATTGATTGGTCATTTTGTTCTGGGCGGCTATGCCTCTGCATGTTGGATTCATGATTATTCTCCAAAGGGTCTTGAATGTCATACTGCTCGTCATCTGGGATATAATCTCGGCTTGCATCTTGTCCAGCCTCGAAACCTTGCTGACCGTCGTACTCATATTCACCATACTCCTCTTGCTGCTCTCCAACATAATCCTCTTCGCCTTCACCATCACCTCCGAAGACGGGAATTGATGATGGCTCATTATTTACGTTCACATCGCCGTCACTAGGGCTATGACTCTCGTTATGATTGCCATCAGCAGCATTTTCACCTGGATCGATAAAATTAACGACAGGTTCCTGTTCATAGTTTTCTGTTGCCTACATTAGTATTTGCACAAGAATAAGAAAACGGGTGGGCGGTAAGGAAAGAGAGAGAGCTTACCAGGGGTATCAGATGGCCCAGCTGTGTCTTGCTGCTGCTCTAGATCTTCGTGAGGTGGTGGTCCATTGTTGCCCAGATTTTGCTCCGCAGATTCCGAATTGACAGTGTGTGGGCTGTGATGAGATTCAGACTCTCCGAATGTCTCATAATCCTCATACTCAATCAACTCCTCCTCTTCTTCGGTAGAATGAGCCTCATCACCCTGAACTGTGGAAACACTCTCCTCAACCTCGTCGGGGGTTTGGGTATCCCTCGGTGAAGCACTATCGGAGACGGTCTCGAGTTCGAGCACTGCGTTTTCTTGGGCTCTCGGAGTTTCTGAGCCATAATTAGGCGATTCATTAATAGAAGCAGGTGAATCTTTAGATACAGCCTCAGTGGGATGGGAGGGGTCAGGGGCTTCATCCTTCTGATTGTCACCACCCTCATTCTCCTCACCCCCCACACCGTTAGCAATATCGTCGTTTCCATATTCAAGATCGAAATCGTCGTCATCGTCGTCATCGTCACCATCATCCTCTTCAAATTCTTCCTTCTGTTCTAAGATGCTGCCTTGATCCTCTGTTAGGTTAGGTTCTACTTCAGTGGCCTTATCGGTAGCATGTGCGAACGCCACAGGTGAGTCATCATTATTATTATAATCTTCAACTTCAGGTTCTTGAAGATTTCCACCTTCACTTGCTTCGACGAATCTCTGCTCGGAGTTCGCGTCGTTGCCTTCCGACTTGCGCCTTGCATACTCGATAGCCTTGTTGTAACCAAGGCCTTCGTTTGCGGAGCTAAGCAACATATTGATACGGTCAGACACGCTAGGGCGCGAAAATAAAACTAAACGAAGCGCTTCTGGATTTTCCATGTTGTCCTGGAGACTGAGTCGGACATGAAGATCGAGGATGTGCTGGAGCGAAAATTCATATGAAGACTTAGAGTCCTACCAACATCAGGCAAGTTAGTAAATATAACCATGAGCACCAAGTGAAGGAAGAAACTCACCTCGCTAATTTCAACACCATAATCCACAATCTTAATTACCAACTCATCTCCTGGGCTAACAGATCCATCCAAAACATTACGAAGCTCCGAAAACAATTCATTCATCCCCCTCAGACAAACACCGACATCTTTGATAAAAAACGGCAGATCAACATCATCAGAAGGCGGGAATAGCGAAACGTGATTTTGTTCATACTGGACTACAACTGGGTGTGGGTCGAAACCAGGGGGCTCATTCGCAAGGTTAACAGCACCTAGTTCCTCAACTTCATTACCAGTGGTAACGGATTGATGGGGTTGCTCGATTGCTCCACTCGCCTGTCGCTCCTCCAAGGACACTACTTCGTTCGTAAGGGTTACAGACGTATTCTCGCTCCAGACATTGTCCTTGTGTTGCAAGTCGCTGTCTTGGATAACGGCTTCATGTACAACAGCCTTTTCGGTATTTTCAAGCAAGGCGAGAGCACCACGAGACTCTCCCGTGGGCGATACTGTTTGCCGGGAATCTGTGAGATGGGCAGCTTCACCAGCATTGGGTTCTTCCAACGGAAGTAAAGGCTGATCAGCTTGTTCTGAAATGGCAGGGGGAACGTTGGGCGTGATGCTGGGTTCTTCGAGAACGGTTGATTGTTCCTCTGGAAGTGTTTTTGGCGAAGCCTCAGGAACTGCAGGAATCCCGTCTGGAACAGGATCGGCTTCACCATCTACCTGTTGTTTCTCAAAGATGACATCATCCTCTTCATCCAACATGATATCGTCATTATCGTAGAGTTGATGGCTATTATCAGCATTATCTTCCTCCATACGGTAGTTGGCATCAAGATCGGCACCGCCTGCATTAGAGTAAACTTCGTCGGCATCGATCTCAATGTCAAAGTCGGAATCCTTTCTGATATCGGTGTCCGAGTCCATCATTTCGTCGTCAGTAGTAGGAAGAACATGGTGGTCTAATAGACCCGGTAGTGGGTGGTGTGCTGGGTCCGCCTGCATGTTGGCGGATTTGTGTTGCAGGGGGTCCTGGAAGGAGTAAGTTGTCCCAGGAGTGTCTGGGTTGTCAGAAAGATCGGAAAATGGAGTAGGTGGAGCGGTTCGACGGTCAAAAAGCGAAATAGAAATACCGCCTCGAACTACTAAGCTCATGAATCAGGTTGCTTTAAACCAGCTAGCCAAGCAAAGGACCGTTCAAGGCTTGTTTGACGGAGCAAACTCGCGATGCGGTCAGCCAGGTTGTGTGTGGCGTCTCGGTTAGGGCTTGAATACTCCAAGGGAAACTGTGTGGTTAGTAGGTAAGTTGGTTATTGGGACTGAGTTAGGTGGTCGATGGAGACCGTTGGTGTGAGAGTAGAAGGGGGTAAGGGGGTTATTTGTAGGTGGGTGTTTGTTGCGAGGTGAGAAAGTTGGGTGCAGGCACGGTGATGAAAGGGGCACGCGGAGAAGGTTAGGTCGGAGTAAAATTTGCAGATCGAACAAAGCGAGTTTAAAATAAAAAAGAAAACAGGTCGACAAAGTTAGGTGCTGCGACGCGCTTTCGCGATTAAGAGAAGAGAAGAAGAAGAAAAATAGAATTAGGGAACTATAATAATCGCTTGTAGGACTGGAAAGAGGCTTAGTTCATCGTGTGAAATAATTGCACTCTTTGCTGTAGTGTTGAAGAGGGGGAGAGGTGTGTGGTGAGAAAGAAATGAGGGAGTGAGTGGTCAGGAGAAGACCTAGACTAAGTCTTGACTGTGTGTTAAAGGATGGAGGAAACCCTAAAGAGCAAGAGCACCCACTCAATAATTAGTAATTAGGCATCCCTGTATGATACCGGTACTGCACTAGTGGTATTCAAAGTTAAAAAGGTTTGCGAGTAAAAGCCAGTTTCTACTAGGACATGCATTAGCTTACTGGAGAGTGTCAGCCAATTGTATTTCAAACTGCATAGTATCATAGTTGAATACCCCAATGTTTAAGCATAGGTTGCCGTAAAATATGGAGCACAATATGAAAGTTTTTTTCAGCTGTTGAAAGTCTCAATGGAACAGGAGAAAACCAAAATAAAACAGTTAACAAGAGAGAGAAAATGCAACACAATTATCCTGGGTGATTGTGAATAGAAGGTTGAAAGGGATTCTAGCAGAAAGGATATGCTATCAAAATCATCAAATAGACAATCTATAATTGTATTTGATAGCTATAAATTCTCAAGCTGACAGGATATCTTAGCCTTTTTGGAGGTGCAAGGCATAGTTTTTTGTTGTTTTACCCTGTTCATTATCTATTTGTCATCAACTTACCATTACTTTCTACTAACTTTTACCAGATACTGACCTCTCGACCTCTGTATCTACTCAAAGAAAAAATATGGTATGGTAAGGTAAATTGAGAGTAAAGTAACTGTTTTTGTCTGTGCCAAGCTTACATGAAACAGTAAAGTAAGCTAAAAAATTTCTACATTTTTAACTTTGAATACCACTACTCGAGTACATATCAGTCAGACAACCTCCTCACCTCTCTCCATGCAAGCCACTAAACTAGAGAACTCAGAGTATGATAATAATTGTGGTAATTATGATACTGTGCCTTTAAGTCGAAATAAGAAGCGCTGAAACTCACAGCTTCGTCAAAACCAGAGCCCTAAAAGGGTTAGCCCAGACAATACAGAGTTAGGATATGGCGTATCATATTCATTGCAATTTCGAGACAAGACAGGAATAGAAATCTTATTTGAATGTGTGCTTGCACGGGTATTACGGTCGTGACTAACCTTATTATGTGTCATCTCATACTTGCATCATAAACTGAACAATGAAATGCCAAGCTCAACTACTATATCTAAAAGGCCTGGTCAGATCTGTCGAACTTATTTCTTCCTATCATAGCTCCTCCTACCTTCCAACAGCAAGGCAGACCTAAAGGAGTATCATAGGCAATGAGCGGAAGACAGAAGATAACAAATATCTCTAACTTGGTAGAAAATACAAAATAAAGCTTCCCCAGAGATCTCTCTATCTTATCTAGAAGGGCATTCCAAGTGCGCCGAACTGGTAAGTATCTATCGTGATGCAAGTATGATACAGTGATATGATACTGCCCTGCATTATCCCTCATGAGACACGGTATGGGAGGAGAGATTCTGACACCTTTGAGGTGCTCTCCTTTTGACTATGATATAAACTTTCTCCAATGTTAGCCTGTCCTGGACATCAGGAAATACCGGTATTCTATTTCCTGAAGAATGGCATTTTTTTGTATGATAAGTTATGGTGGCGTGCCAAACAGGGCCTAAGAGATACATAGTACCGGTAGATCATTTATCTAAGACGCTAATCTTCGGCAATCTAGTGCTCCGAGCTCAAAATAGACTTCACGGCACATGGCCCGACTACTGTGCAGTACCGGTACCGGTATTTGAGTTCTCGCATACAATACACCAAAGATTTCTGAAAGAATGCCCTTATATTAAATTTTCTTCTACTCTTGGGGGTGGTTGTTGTGTTTACCAATTCCCATCACTACCTCTCCCTGCTCGACAGCCGTGAGTGTTTTTTCCATTAGTGATGGTACATACTGTACAAGTACGGCACATGTACTTCTAGTATATCATAAAACGTTTCACCCGACTGGCATAGATGAACTGCCCCGTGCGGTGACAGGTTCAGAGTTTTCTCAAAAAACGGGAAACTCAAGAGCTTTGGGCTCCCTTTCCCAACCTTTATCATGGGGGGTTTACAATAACGCAAAGACCAATGTTTTCCACAGTGCCGGCGCCATAGTATTATATTGCACTGTTCCCGTGCCGTAGCGTATATTCCTTTATTTATTTTTTGTCACAATGCTGTTATTATACCACAACTCACACTCAAAGGGAAAGCAGCCATTCACCCGAGGTGCAAACTATACTCCACCTCATCATCTCAGGGTGCTGTCATTCACTGTAGCACGACGGAAAGCCAGGCCTCTCCAGCAAATCCGTTTTTCCATGGGCCCCAGCTTTGACCAAGCGCACGCAACAAAAAAGAACCCCCAAAAGTAAAGACAGCGAACGAGAAAAACATTTAAAGAATCTTAAAATCCCGAATGGAAAAGTGAATCGCACCGAGACTAGAGAAATATTTAAACCAATACGGTAGAACCTCCGGTTTAGACAGGGCCACCACAAACTATGGGGCTATTGTGATGCGACCAGGTACTCGGGTACATTCTGCACATATCAGTAGTGTTGCATAAATTTCATATTCCAGCTCTCTTTTAGTCCATTTTAACTAATTATCCTCTCCCTCCTCATCGTCTTCGTCATCGTCAACTTCGACGACAAGACTTGCGGTAGGCCAAAGACAATCTTTGACAGCGCTTTCAGATCCACCCTTCCCACTTTGCAGCTCATATACCTGCCTTGGCATCGGGCTGACTAGCTTGAATCCATACTCGTGGGTGTATCCACTTGGTTTCTCCGGCGTTTTCTCGTTGGTTACACTCGCGTCCAAATACTCCAAGCACTCCACGAAGGCGTACACCTCCTCCATGCTGGCGTCCCCATTGAACCGTCTGATCACTCTCTCGCCGTTCCTCAATCTGATGCTAACCCTAGCTGTATCCTTGCCAGCTGGTTCCACTTTCGGGATGGTTGTAGCTCTCCACTGCCTCCACGCAGTCCTATTCTTTGCTAGCAACACCTTCTCATCCGCTTTAGCTCGGGCGAGTTCCTCTTCCCTAGCCTTTCTCTCTGCCTCTTCTCTGCGTGCCCTGGCTATCTCCCTATCTCGGGCAAGGGATAGCTCATATGCTGAGTTTTGTTGTTCGCGGATGACTCTACCTGCTTCGTGTGCGGCGCGGGTGGCGCGGGCCCGCTCGAGGGTCTCGGAATGGGTCATTATAGCAGTCGTCAACTTTGAGACGAGGGTCTGGGGTGGTGTTGGCCCGACAATGCGTGAGACAACAGACATTCCCTGAGAGCTACCGGGTGAGGGAGCTCTGCTTATCAGTGCAGCGAAAGGAAATTTGGTGCAATTGAGGGCCGCTGAAACTATGAAGTGCCAAACCGATCAGAAAAATTGGGTTATTAAGCATTGACGTTGGAAATACCTTGGTATGCCTCGCTGTCTTGGACACTCCCAGCCCAAAGTATAATGTTCTGTGCCTTGATAAATTCAACAACCTCAGGATTAATCAATGTTTCTCTGTTGAAAGATGCTGTGTCATCATGTTCGTCGCTCTGAAGAACTACTAATAAGAACCTCAATTCCTTCTTTGCCAAATCCAAGGCCTGGGCATAGCCCCCCTCAAAAAAATCCAGTCCGGTTTCCGTTCCATATTCCTCTTCAAATAATCGGATGAACCTAGCAGCGGTGTCCCGGGGGTTCTGTGAGCGGCGGGTAGTCTGTGTTCGTGATGGTGGGGAAGTCGCTGTACGGAATCGGGCCAAGAATGGAAAGAGGGTGTAGAATAGAGAGAAAAAGGAGTTGCTAAGTCGCCATGCCAGTGAAAACGGAAATAACAGGAGTGAAATCAGAAGTGATGGGCGTCGGGATACCGCAGTGGGTTGTGGGACAATTCGAGGAGCAGGGGAAATCGCGCCGCGGTTTCGTGATCCAGCTCTGAGAGGGGAACTAGGGGTGGGTAGAGGCGGAGGAGGAATTTGGGGTCGGGCTGCTGCTGCTGCTGCTTGTTCTGCAACAGCTTCGGCCACGGGGTCAGAGGTCTCACCGTCGAAAAACTTTGCGATCGCAATCTAGCAGTGTCCATGTCAGTAGGAGTGAGTCAAGAGCTAGGCTCAAGAGTTCAGTTACCTCAACGTTCCATTGCGACCTTCGTAGCAAGGGGATAGCATCTTTAGAGTCTTGGGCAGTGACCGCCGTAAACTGTTCCAGAGCTTGTTGTTGCGATTCTGATAGTTGCGAAGCATCGTTATCAGCCATGGCTAGATGAGAAGAAGAGAGAACCGTATGGCAGTAGTTGGCGGATGTTGTGGGGTCTGGTTGTTGGTGTCAAGCTGGTTATCGGTGACTACAGTACATGCGGTTTGAAAAAACAGAGGCTGAGCCACGGTATGGACACCGTTCAGTGTTCGGATACTAAGGCTCTGTATGGTTGAGGGTGACGTGGAGAAAGCAAGACAAGAAAACCAGGCAGATGTGGTACAAAACACCGAGAGGAGAAGGCGGTCTAGGTTCAAAGGGGAATTAAGATCGTAGATGGGATGTGAAAATAGAGGGCGAAAAGTGAAATAAGGATATCGACGTGATGCTACAGAAGGAGGGAGTTTTGTTTGGTGCGTGAACTGAATAATATTATTAGACCTGCAGTAGACTACGGTGGAGGCAGACTCTGTCACTCGGCCTGGACTTTTTTTGCTCCCATGCCGGTACTCAGTCTTGGCAGAGACGATCTTGGCACGATGCTAGAGTCTCGTGACCAAGATTCTTCTTGAGAGCCCTTTTTGCAGTAGACTATCAATGCCCGACGGGATAATACTTGAGCTAGTAAGATGGCATAAAACTTTTGTAAACCATAGGTAAGTAGCGTAGGACCTGTATGGAGTGACTTGAGATCGAGGCCTCCACTCCTGTTACCAGGTAACAGCAATGTCTGCTGCAGCATCTAGAGAACTGACAGGGCTTGACTTTGCAGATGCAGTGTTGTAATCTCCCTTCAACCGCTGCTGCAACAGGTGATCACAAATACGTTAGGAAGCACGGGCAGCAAAAGCAGTACTGTATTTATCTGCGGTATCCCCTATCTTGAGGTTCTTTGGGATTTCCGCACGATATTTGTATGCTGACTTAGGCGCTAGCAGACACAATCAATCGAGACTTATGTCTCCACCTGGCTTCATACAACGTGTTCCCTGGCCGAGATAAATGCGGACACACAAACATTCTACTGAACCGACAACCCTAGGAAATGCAGGGCAAGTCAGAATTATTCTTCCAGCACGCCTCAAGAGTAGACCTGTCATAACTTCCAGGAAGGTGAGGGTTTGCTGGTCTGTGGTGTCGCCATAGGATTCAACGGCTCCCTCCTGCCTCTCAGCCTCACACGTCATGTCGGCCCCCTTTCGCCGACTCACCCAACTTTAGGTCCAGCTGGCGGTAAATCAAGCTCTCCTACCAAAGCGAGTACCGGTACTATGAATTCACAATGTGATGTACGAGTAGAATAGGGTCCAAACGTGCCCACTCACCTCTGTACTCGTACTGTGCTGTGCCCTCTAGAATCGCCCGCATGTCATACGTATATAATGATCTTAATTTGCAGCATTCCGCTCTCCTTTCATTCTTCTCCTACTGGTATCTGCTGACCTCTCACTGCCCATGATCCTTTCGAAAGAGTCTCGCCCAACCGTTCATCCGTACTACTTTGCTAGCTCCTCCTAACCCGCCTCCCTCATGGATTAGGTATATGACGGATCAAACCCCTCCTCGAGTGAGTGAGAACATTCCTAGGTCAGTAGAAATGCCCCCCCTCGCGAGAAAAATACTCGTAACAGCTGCGATCGATGGCCTCGTTCTATCACCTATTCAGAACTCCCGTAATGTGCGGCCCCCGCCGCTGCACGGCTCGGTGAGAATTGATTATAAGTCCAAACTCATATTCTCTTACAACCCGACCGAGGAGTCTCAGGCCGCAGAAGCTCTTAGCACTTTATCCTCTTCTGTAGAGGCACATGGAATCGTAGGTTTGTACTAATCAAAACCATCTTTCCTTCACTTTATAGCGGGGACTTACCAAGTTTCCCCTTGCGGATGGATGGTGGGCAGGGTTATTGAATGTATCTCCCGTCAGTGCCTTCCTGATTGCAGTAACAGATCGTGAGCAAGTGGCTACTATCCGGGGACGCTACCCAATCTATGTAGTAACCGACGTTGCACTGATTCCGCTCTCTTCCCGAAAGGACTCGGAAGCTGCAATATTCAAGGCTCGAGCCAGGAAGTCTGGAGCAGGCGAGGCAGAGTCGGATGGGGCTGCGGATACCGACATTGAAGAAGACGACGACACGGCTATCGTTGATGATGAGCTTCAAGACCAAGTCAATCTGGGTTCGAAATCCGTGAATCACGGACGACAGAGCTCTATCGGCGAAGATGTGATCGGAAGGAAGGGAGCTTATGGACGTTTTGCCGAGAAATGGTTCTCTAAAAGAGGGTGGACTGTAGACCGGAGGAGAGCTGAGGGTCTTAGCAGTGATGAAGGCATTCGGGAGGAAGATCCAAAAGCCGCAACAGAGGACACCGCAAGTGCCTCCGACGAAGAAATCATAGATACCAAGAGATCCGAGAATCAGCGTGCCACCAGCACCACGGAAGGTGGTGTTATCAGTAGCCCTGCAAACGTGCCCAAGGGTAGCAAGCGCGAAAACTGTCCTGTGAAGGAAGAGGTAGAGGAGGATACTGAGGCTATGAAGGGGGATGTAGCTCATAGCCTCACTCCCAAGTTATTGCACACTACCAGAATTCTTCTGGCATCTTCGAGAAGCTTCTTTTTTAGCTACGACTGGGATATCACAAGGGCGTGGGGTAGGGAGAGGAAAAACCCGAGCTCAAGCTTGCCCCTGCACGAATTTGCTGATTCCCTGGTGTGTATCGCCCACTCCCAAATGCCCTTGCTGCACATATGCAATATTGTATTGTGCGCGCCAGTGGGTTTCATATTGGTATCAAGTTCAAGACACTTTGGCTAATATTTTCTTCTTAATTCTGTAGTTTTTCTGGAACCGCGCCCTGCAGAAACCGTTTATTGAGTCTGGAAATGACACCTTTGTGCTTCCAATAATGCAAGGATTTGTTGGGCAATTCCAATTCTCTACAACAGTCCCCTCAGGCCCCAAGTTATGGCAGCCTACCGAGCCCGGCGAACAGAAAGCCACAGAAGTATCACATGAAGATGGAAAGCAAAGCCTTCTTCTGACCCTTATTTCCCGTCGTTCTATTAAGCGCGCTGGCCTTCGTTACCTTCGCCGCGGGGTTGATGACTGTGGTAACGTCGCAAACTGCGTAGAAACTGAGCAGATTCTTTCCAACCCGGACTGGAATCGCGTTTTCTCTCATGTGCAACTCAGGGGTTCCATTCCTCTTTACTTTCAACAATCTCCGTATGTTTTGAGGCCTAAGCCAGCGCTACTTAGGAGTGAGGCTGCAAATGAGGAAGCCTTCCAATTGCACTTCAAAAACATTAAGCAGAGATATGGCAGTATACATGCGGTGAGCTTGGTCGAGAAGCGTGGTAATGAAGCTATCATTGGGGAGAAATTCCAAAGTTCATTCGGGAACCTGCCTATTGCTGGCGGAGGAGTTGGGTTTAATTGGTTCGATTTCCACCGAGAATGTCGAGGGATGAGATTCGAGAATGTCAAACTTTTATTCGACGAGATCGGGGAAACATTGGATAAGTTTGAGTACACCGAGGAAATACAAGAAAACGGAAAGTCAAAGAGAGTCAAGAACCAGTCAGGCGTACTAAGAACGAACTGCATGGACTGTCTCGATAGAACTAACGTTGTGCAATCCTTCTGTGCTCGCAACTCACTAGACAAACAATTGATATCTCTCGGAGTAACCTCGATGTCTGCTGAAGAAGAGATGAAAGCATCAGCAGGCTTTAATATACTGTGGGCCGATAATGGCGATGCTATATCAAAGCAATATACATCAACAGCGGCACTCAAAGGCGACTTTACACGCACCCGTAAACGCAACTACCGCGGGGCCCTTACGGATTTCGGATTAACCCTCTCCCGCTTCTTCACAAATGTGGTATCCGACTTCTTCACCCAGGCAGCTATCGATTTCCTGCTTGGAAACGTCACATCTAAGGTTTTTGAAGAATTTGAGGAGGAAATGATCACTGCGGACCCAGCAGTATCAGTGAAGAAGGTTCGCGAGAACGCCGTAGGGGCCAGCGCCAAAATCGTCGTGGAGGATGATAACGAGGTCGTGCTCGGGGGCTGGACATTCCTGACGCCCTCAGGCGAAAGTACCAGGCGCAAACCCCCCCTCCGGGAGGTCGTAATTCTAGTTACAGACCGAGCATTCTACAAATGCAGGTTTGAGTTCGGCGTCGAAAAAGTCAGAGAGTTTGAAAGGGTTGAATTAGAAGATATCATCGGTGTTCAATGGGGTAATACTCTCCATACCTCTCTCCTGGCACGATAACACGGACTAACCAAAACCTCAGGAACATATATAATCTCAACCCTCACCCCCTCCAGCACCGACGAAAGGCGCAACATCGGCTTCCTCCTAAGGTACCGCCCCCCGCGCGCCGGAGAACTCGTCCGGATAAACACCCGCTCTCTGAGGAGCACCTTCGCAAAGCCTATGGGAGAATATCACGACCACGGCGACTCGGACACCCACTCGGAAGCTGCAGCGCCCTTCACCGCTGCCGCTGCCACCATTTCTTCGTCCTCTGCGGCTCGCATAATGGCATTCAAGGCCCCCGCCAGCGGCGAGAGCGGTGAGGTGGATCTTGTGAAGAGTGTCTGCCAGGAGATTGCCAATGCGTGTGCAAAGCATAGACCTGCTGCTGCCATGGAAGCATTTGTGGAGAACAAGGACGTTATTGGGTTGGCGGAGGCGAAGAAGAGCACGGGGTTGTTGGAGCAGTGGGGATACAATTTGAGGAAGTTGGTGTGGGCTTGATTCAGCGAGTAGAGTAAATAAATAATTCAGAGTGCTAGACAACTAATAGCGCACATGTGTTTTTTATACAATATTATATCTATATATTCTCCTTCCCCCGTTCCTCCCTAATGATAAAGGCCACACGTACATTGCGATAATCTTCAGAAACCCAGGGAGAAAAAGGTAACAGACAGAGAGAGAAGGGGCATTTCTGTTTTGCTTGTGGAACTTTGATATAAAATCTCGAGTGATTGCCCATGAGGATGTACGAAAATTCCCGAGATACCTGTACCGTAGCTCAACCAGCCCCCCATCCTGTCCCTGCCCTTTTCCTGCCCAAGCCCGCAAAACCTATATCCATACCGTCGCCATCGCCACGTCGTACACATCCCCAAACCACCAACCCAACCCAAACTCCATCCACCCGCTGTTGGGGCCGGGTCGGCGATACAAGGATAAATAAATTTGTTGAACATCCATCCATCAATTCCCTTCCCTTCCCTTCCCACCGCTGCGATTGTGATGAGCAGGTGAAAAACCCACCCCCCAATCCTACAAAGTATCCTCTCCCAGCCGACACAACCAGCTCAACCTGCATCGATAACTCCAATAAAATACACACCACTCCTCCCTCTCCCCTCACAATCTACATTTCCCCTTCCATGCCCCCATGAGTTATATAGCATGCCAAGCCAAGCCAAGCCTAAGCAACAAGAAAACCAGCTAAGCAATCTACAGGCCTACAAGCAACCACAAGAATCAATTTCAAACGCGTGATTGGTGGGCTGGAAAATATATGAAAATGGATGATGGATGAAAACGCATCATGTTGCACGGGGCACAAAAAGAGAAGAGAAATTTGGTAATTAACAGGGTTTAATAATTTTGATGATTGGATTAGATTCAATTGGCGTCTGGGTTGGGTTGGGTCAGGGGCGGGGAACTGTATGGGAAGTATGATCGAAAGGGAAAAGAAAACAAGACATAAGAAATCATGTGATCGTTTGCGGGATGATGCGGTCATATGGTGATTGGAGATTGGGGCAATTGGGGATGGGGAAGGGGAAATCCGATGCTGTGAGAAGGGGGAAACAAACAAACAGGGAATACAAAGATAGGAGCCTGTCTTCAACAAACAAAACCGATCCATCTAAAAAAAGGGAGATACAAAAAAATTGACAGGATTAGAATGAGAAGGGTTAAGGTAAATGAAGGAGTGGGAAAAACAGGGGAAAAAAAACAGAGCCCTACGCATCTTTAGAGATCTCATCTGGTATGAAAAACGGATTTGGGCTTCTGGAGCGTGATGGCCATCACCAGCAGATAATAGCCTTCACGGGATAAAAAAAAGGGTGGAAAGGGGAAAAAAGAGGAGAGGCTTATAGAAATGACGAACTCCCCCATGAACCGAGTTGAGAAACACAAACATATGAAAAATGCGAAGCCAATACCCAATTTGAAAATGATCAGCCCATCGAATTATAAGTTTATCGTCGAAGAAAAGACGAGTATAACCCCCAAGCCGTCTTTATTTCTATTCCAGCAAACAGAGAACATCTCCACCATGGGATTCGTTTAAACGTCTAAGAGGGCTGATTTTGTTGGCGCTTGACCTGTTCCCGAGTCCATCTGGCTGTCTCAGTAGTTCTAGGAGCGTATTCGCGGTTTAATCGAGTCTCCTTAATCATTGCATTAATCCAATCCGCCCTAAAGTACTGAGCAATTTCACCATTGGGGAATGCATCCGCCAAATCCCTAGATAGTGTAAGCCCGGGGACTCATTAGAATGTAAGCAAATAACATACCCGAGGACACCCATGGCTGATCTCATCAGATTCTCGGTCTTGTTAGGATCTGCGTTAATTGCTGAGAGGAAGCCAAAGATATGTTGAACATATGGCGCAAGGAGCTGAGCTGTTACAAAGGTTAGACTCGTTCAAAACATCCCGGGAATGAGATTAAGTAGGTTGTGGGCGACTCACTCTTGTCCCCTGATTTGAGGGCAATAATTATGCCATCATAAGCGTCCATGATACCCTCACGAAGAGAGATGACGTATTCCACCATCTCGTAGTTGCTATCAGGTGTTGGGGAGATAGAAGCAGCTTGTTGAAGCACACCCATTACGACCTGAAGATAAGTCTCGAAGAGGCCCCTTATAGCTTGGGCAACATCCCCGAAACATTGGAGGATAGCAGGCTTAAATTGCTGACTTAAGGTATTACTCTGCAACAACAGTAAGTATTGTGGCAAAGTATTACATTTAGCGGGTAAACAAACCTGGAGGTTACTGAGTAGGTGATTCATGAAACTGTCACAGTAAGGGGCTACTTTGTCACCTATTGAACGAGAAATGTCGCTCACAAGGCCAATAGCCACAGAGCAAAGTTGTTGCTCTTCCTGGTTGCTCAGAGCATTAAACAGGAAAGGCGCAAATGCTTCCATATACTTGGTGAAGTCTTCTTCTAGAGCATTTGCCATTGCCCCAACCGTACCAAAGATAGCGTCCGGAACAGAGGAATTGGGTGGTAGCATACTAAGGATCTGAAGAAGGATTTGCATAATACGGTCTGCTTGGGGCACAATCTCTTTCTCCAAACGTTGAACGATGCTCTGACGCGTCCGTTAGCCAACATTTAGACATTGATACTGGCTTTGATGGATAGCCTACTCCCATAACCACCGCCAAGCTGGTTTGCATTTCCTCCAAAGTAATACGGTCATCAGGGCTAACGATTTGGTTTTGGAGCTGAATGGTATTTTCCAGTCGCTCTATAATGACAGTACATAGCTGTGCAATCGATTGCAACTCATCTTGGCCGACGTTGGTGATGAACGAGTTAAGTACTTCATAACAAGCTGTTCGTAGCTGGTTGTCTGCATCTGGTCTGCATAATTAAGATATGTCAGAGTCGTTCTACTTACCAATCAATTTATAAAGAATGAGAACTGGGCCGGAAATGGCGAACATACCTCTCAGTAGCGGCAAGTAAGGCGCTCACGCTATCCTTGAAGTACTTTGACAATGGGTTTTCCTCCCCTTCGCTGTCGATTCCAAATCTATCCGCCAAATTCATTAAGGCCCAACAGCAAGAACTAGCCATCTTGGGGCTGTCTTTGAGGCCAGAAAACAACGCCTGGATTAAACTTGGTAGGTGCAGTTCGGGATCAATAGCCGTTCCACAACAGTCGCAGATTCTCCCAAGAGCGTATGCAGCAGAATCTTTGACCATTAAAACTTTGTCATTCATCATTCCTACAAGTATCGGCAAAGCCTGCTTAACAAGGGGGTCCAAAAGTTTGATGTCCGGCCCCTCCATGATTGCTCCGAATGCTGAAACAGCGGCGTCTCTCAAACGCCAGTTCTCATGTCTTAAATTCTGCTCCACAAATGTTAATACATGCTGGATAACCAACCCACCAACGCAGGCAGAGTATAATTGTAGACACTGGTAAGCGGCGCGAGAGATGTTGTACTCGTCGTCTCCAGCGTCTTCATCTTGCTTAGTAAGGAGCTCTAGTAATACGGGAACAACCTCGGGGGTTGCAATTCGAGCGAAGTTAAAAAACGGCCGAAGCTCGGACCCTCCCTCGGCTTGATACTGCGAGATATTAG
Organism: Tuber brumale; assembly: GCA_014065205.1. Taxonomy (NCBI): domain Eukaryota; kingdom Fungi; phylum Ascomycota; class Pezizomycetes; order Pezizales; family Tuberaceae; genus Tuber; species Tuber brumale. The sequence goes on along the minus strand of JACCEG010000249.1, from coordinate 29,155 downwards.
GGTTCAAATGGATGTACGTTCGTTTGTATTTTCTGCTTACCTGAGCGTTATCATCTTCGATAGCAGACTCCTCTTCGCACACCGTACACCAGAATTCAATAGCTAGTTTAGCGACTTCCTCCTCATCATGTTTCATCCCAACAATGGTGAGACCAAATAGGGCTTTCTCCATATAAAATTTCATCTTATCATAGTAAAGACTCATGATCCTATTTAGGCAACCGAAGGCTGCTTGTTGTATCCTGAAGTCATCACTCTGGGTTGCTTCGCAAATAACCTGCATGATATAATTTCGCTCCCCATCATTGTCGAAGTTCGTTCTGACGAACTCGAGAGAATCACTTAATGCCACCATAGCCGCAAAACGTACATCATTGTTAGATTCCTCTTTCCGGGCGCCCTGGACTACAGCAGTAAGGATCGTATTTGAGTGCTGGTTCAAACTCTCCCGAAGATCAGGGTCCTCCGATTCACAGATATAGCCAATAGTAGTCAATGAGGATTGCTTCAGACTATCAGAACCCTCCCCAACATTCCGGACCAACGCAGACATCAATTCCTGCCATTGCCCCTGAGGCAGTTCGATTGCTGCAATAGCTGCAATAAGCTGAGCAGCAGAGGTTCCGGCACGATTATTGTTTGATGCAAGTGTTCGAAGCGAATTCTCCTTCACTTGGGCCTTTATAGTGGGGTCCACTTGCGAAGTCCATTTCTGCTGCACTTCGAGCAAACGTGTTCGCTCCCTAGCGGTAAGAGCGTTCTTCAGAGCAATACCAGCAGCACTTCGAATGAACGGTTGTGTTTCTTCATTGGCGAGTTCTGCCGAGAGCATTTGAAGATATTCGGGCTGCAGTCGATAGAAAGTTAGATTACCTCTATCAGAAGGGGCATGGGCAGCAAGGAGCAAAGATGGGTGAGCGTACAAAATGTTGAGAGGCAGCAGTTGAGAGTTGCTGTTCGGCGCTATTACGGATCGTGGCATCTGCGACGAAAACGGAATCGTTAATATCTCTCGAGTGGGAGAAAAAGATCGCAACTGAGTATAACTTACCCCCGGAGAGGGTGTTGGCCAACACCTCGGAAACATTCATGGTTGCGGTTGGTTGTGTTCGAGATGAGGATGAGTGGATGAGATGAGGAGGTGGCGGCAGTGGTTGTAGTGTTAGTGGTGGTAGTGTTGTTTAGATGGGAAAATAGGTGACAACAGGATTCGAAGGAGGGAAACTAAGCGATCAAGGGTCGAGGAAGAAGGAGTGATGGAACCGTGGTGTCGTCTACTGAAAGAAGCACAAGGCTGTCACTGTGAGGGCAAAAAAAGTTGGACCTCAAAGGTTTGACGCGGCCACAACAAATGGCTTGTAAAGCAAGTGAGGTTACACAACGTTCAAGTGGGAGCTGGACAATCTGAGATTGTTCCCTGGAATCTGGCACAGTCCACGATCAGGAAAGTCTGCAAAATTTGTATGATGAGGGGTGAATTAACGTTTGATTGAGGAGGATGTGTGTGTAGTGACGAACCTCTTTCTGATAGTTTCTCTTAAAGATAGGAATTTATTACTTTTCCTAACCAAGGATATTTTTGTAGGTGGGCGTTGACTTTCACTGGCGGGGGGATAAGGCGGGAAAAAGGAGGGAGGGTTTTTGTTTTCAAGGGGTGAGGAGGGGCTTTGATGGGAGGAGAAGTGATGTACGGTACCACGCCTACGACAGGGGAGAGTGCTTTCTTGGGGTTAGCGAACGTGCAACGGGCTTTCTGTCTCAGAGTCACTATCCAGCCAATAGGAACTATTAATTCTGCTTAGTCATCCCCGAAAACTGGAGAAGCCAGAAGAAGCACTTGGGTGAGGAAGACTCACAACTCAGACAAAGGAGTCAAAAGGGAAAAGAAAAAGAAAGAGAAAGAAAAAGAGGATTGTATAAAAACAGACCGATGGGGGGGGGGAAAATCAGAACACCGAAAAAGCTTATCGGGAAATCTAGAAGCTAAAGAAAAAACAATTCTCTTTTACCGTCTACTGGTATGCTGTGCTGGTACTACTGCAAAGAAGGAGCCGCTTAACTTATGTGATGGGAAAAGTTGGTTGATTCAAGAATATGTATGATATGGCGGTGAACTTGCCTTGGTGCGTTGGTTGTGGTAAAAAAATAAGAAAAAGGGTTGCCGAGAGTTCGATGAAATTATTTGCTTGGACATTCCTTCCTGCCGACGAATATGGTAGTGCTTATACGGAATCTGTAGAAGTACTCTCTACCTGCTTCAAAACTTACTTATCGTTGCTTCGTGGCGGTTCAGCTAACGGTAGATATTTCGCTTCCTAGTTTAAAATTTCTCCCGCCCTGTAAAAGCAATCTCCTACAGTGCCGCACTGCCCAGTTTCAGCTAACGAGAGCACCCAAAGGCCTAGTAACCCACAGGCGGTAGTTTTGCTGGAGCCACAAGAGCCTGCCATTGACACAGTTTAGATGTGTACGGCGTCTGCAGAAAGTACCGGTATCCTACGCCTTGTCTCTCTGTCCTCAATGGCATGTGTTGGCGGCTGGCAAAAGTCTCGTAATAAGACCCTGGTTCAAGTTCTGGTGGATTATTCTGCTAGAGTTAAGCCTCGAGCCTAGAGCAATATTTATACCTTTGGAATGTTTTATTTAAAGGGACGTGGCGTAACCATCTATCAAGAAAAGGTGAATATATGGTAACCCGGATATGGGTTTTTACCTGCTCGCCGGCCCGGCCTAAAGTACCACCCTCCGTATGCTGGTTTATTCGTAATCACTTCCATCCTCCCCATTATCAACAGCCATCTCCCCCCCCCCCTCCTCCTCTTCTTCGTCATCTTCCTCTTGATCTAAGTCAAAAACTAAATATGTTACTCGGTCTTCTGCAACAACACACCCAACCCGCCTCCCCTTCCTCCCGTTGACCGTGAGTTGAGATGGTGTGAACCCGGAATCAAATACACGCCTGCTCATAGTATTAATATTTTGGCCATCAAGGCCATCCGCGTATGAGCAGACGCTTTCGGCCAGGTCCTCTGGGTCATAGTCTTCATCGTAATTGATTGTATTGCAAGTGATTGTCATCATCTCGGAGTTGTGGCCATCTGGGATAGAACGTCTTAGCTCGGCATATTAAACTTGGGAGCGGGAATTGGAATGCGCCAGATACCTCGACCAACAAATAGAAGAATTATTGTCTCGTCGTCAACGAATTGAAAGTCTATCAAACTTCCTTTGCCTTCCTGGGCAGCTAGCGAAAGCCTGGCGCATCGGGTCTTTAAAACAGAGCTCAATCCTCCTACGATGGATATGTCACAACGTATTAATATGAGATCATTGCCACCGCTCCCTCGGAAAGCCAGATATCCGACTGGCTTCCCCTCTTCAGTGACCATCCTCATGTCCCCTAGGCCTTTGTTATGGTCTGAAATGACCACTGGCTTCCCGACTCTTAGTTGTTGTCTCATTGCCTGCTGGGGTTTGGCAAACACGGTTTTGCAAAGATCCTCGAGGTACTCCGTCAGTTCAAAGAAACCCGGAGATTCAGCGTCTTTAGCTTTAGGCCTAGCATAAAGTTCAAAGACACTCTCTCCCTTCCCCTTGTATTCACTAATCTTTGGACCTTTTTCAGAACGGAAAAAGTGCCGCAAGGAAGACTCTTTGAGATACTCGCTAATGTATTCGGAAACCCTGAGGGTGTCAATCTGGGGGTCTTCCGGAGGTTTGTCATCGATATTAATGACAGTGGCCAATTCATCTAGTGTGTGCTTGAGCCATGAGGCAAAAGCGTCAAAGTGTTCTAATTCTCGGTTGAGCTTTAGGAGGAACTCGTGCGCAAAGACAGTTAGGCCTGAGACAACGTCCAAGCAACGGGTGAAGTCGTCTGGATCCAAACCTAAAGGGCTTCCTCGTTCTTTCCTAGATATATTTAACCTTAAGTCACAAAATTCGGAGCCAACAAAAGACACACCATCTAGCCAAACCTCGTAGGCGGCAAAATAAGACGGTCAATCTTTCGCAAGTCGGTAGAAGGTTCTCATGCACTAGTCTTCGGAGCGTTTCGTACCCATTCAAAGAACTTTTCTCCCATCTCTTTTGACCCTGCCGCACGGGTGTTAACGTACTACCTAAAGAAAAAGAATGGTGAAGGTCATTACCCTTTCGGTCAATACATCAACCAGCCATTCTTTCAGGATACCACTAGGAACTCCGGTCACAAGCAGCTCGAAAAACTCGAGAGATACCTCACTCCCTTGCTTCTTCACGTCCTCGTCTATGATGCTGACGTAACGCTGAGCTAGATCATTCATGGCCTTAAATTCGGCGTCCAAAGCTACAACGGTTTCCTTTATATACCGGAGCAGAGCTTGAACTCTGGTTGAAGTTGAAGCAAGTTGGAACAGATATTGACCGAACTGTTGAATGAACAATATATCCATAGTTGCGAACAATATATTCTCACTTTGTACGTCTTCAATGAGAAGAGAGTGTGTAGAAAGGTCGGAAGAAGCGGTATGTCGGAGAAGCTAGGTTTAAATCAGAATCACCAAACATGAGCAACCGGTTCCGATTCAGGAACATACCCTGGAGGAAGGTCGAAGCCTATCTGAAAGTGATGATAGATCCATAGTGCCAATCAGGAAGGAGTCAAACACACTGGAAAATCCTTAGCAATCAATCCACCTGATGTTTGAATTCTACTAACTTTAAAAGTATCTTTCCATCCTCCTCACCAATGAGTAAAACATCCAAATTCTTGCCCTCCCCGCTTTTAGTAACAGAATTGATTAAAGCATCTAGTGTAACCTTGGAGGTGAAAGTGCTTTCGCTGGTGTGATTGTGAACATTCCTTCTCAGCGAGGGGGGTAAGGAATAATACGTACTTCCCAGCAGAAGAGGGTAGAACACTTAGTCGGGGCAACATCTGACCAACATCCATATCAAACAGTGCTTGAGGTGTGCACTCTGTTGACTTAGTTTCTGAGGATTGACTAGGGGACTTCGAATCAGAATGGTTATCAACCCACCCCACGCAGGTTACCTTTCCAAAGCTTGACACCTCCGAGGTGATACGATGAATTTGTTTGCCATTGTTCACGTCGTATATTCGTGTCGAGCCGTCGCTGTATCCTAGAGCTAACATTTTTCCTGAGGCGGGGATTAACCGAGTAAGCGGGCTGGGAAAATTATTGGAAGTAGTTCTCTAATGTATGGACAAACCGTCTGGACGCCATTGCATCTTTTCCACCCGGACATCCGAAGCCAATTTTTCCTTTCTGTGTGCAACACCCCAAACTCTCTGGCCATTCATACGATAGAGTAAGATGTTTTCATTGGAAGTGACAATTGCTATCAAATCAAGCTGTGGACTCCAAGCGGCCAAACCAGGACGAGCCGCAATCGGAAGGGTCTTTCGATAATGTATGCGGAAACCCCGAGTGGATGGTTGACCAGAAAGAGTTGATTCGCTTTCGGAGCCGCCCATGACAGGCAAGCTGAGAGAAGGGCTCTCAATTAAAGTTGTGCGGGTGATTGGAGGTGCTCAAGCAGGTATAGGGAGTGAAGCTTTAGTGAGCTGTGGCGGTGGTGGAAAGTGGGGGGGGGGATTTGTGAGAAGACGCGGCGGCATGTTGCGATATTATGATAGTTGCGAGCCTAGTGTGTTGCTGGTATGGTATCATACTTCGGCGGTTGCCAGGCGACAGATTGGCACATGGAAAGAAGGGTATTCCCGCAGGGATAACTGGATTGGGGGGCTCTAGTTTCCATAGGAGCCGCCCCTCTAAAGCCCCTCGTCCATCCCCCTCCCCTTCAAGTTATCTGGCACTGCACCACCACCACCACCAGGTCCCATTACACGGCCCTGCTGCTGGTTGCCTCTTTCGTACTGCCTACAGCTCCTCCCCCTCCCACCATTATGGTCTTAGAATCCCCAAAGCCCGGACGCTACTTCGCTGCCTGGGCCTGAACCCCCCCCCTCGATTACTGTCCCCCTTCATATATGACTGACGCAGGCCTTCCAAAGTTTTCTGTCTTTGGTCCGATCTTATTATTGGCCTTCCCTCCTATCATTACAACAACGCAAATACTATCACCCCCTACGGTACCCCCCACCGCCAAACTTATCTTTCTTCCTTAACCTCACAACAACCTAGAGAATAATACCTAAAAAGTATTCGCCAATTTTTCAACCTTTTAGTTCGTGTGCCACGGGAAACGAGAGAGAAAGAGAAAAGAGGAAGAGGGGCGAGATTAGGGATCAATCGACATAAAGGGGAAATTGTACCGCGTTCATTCACCCTTTCATCCTGGTTTGGTGATCCTACCAGAATTAATAATTCACTACTAGCGGAGGCAACATCAAGATACTCGTTGCCTCCTCCTGCATGATTTATTGCTTGCGCCTTTTCCTGTTTTCTTCTCCAATTATTCCACCATGACCGAACGTCCTTCTACTGCCTCAAGCAGCCGCGCATTCACCCAATCTTCTCCTTCGCTACGTCCTAACACGAGTAGTGGTCCCGGAATTTCTGTGACAAGTTCTTCCCCAACAGGGTCGAGAACAACCCCTCCCCCTGAGCCCCGGAGGTCTTCTGTGGCCTCATCCGCCTCTTCACCCAGACCTAAAGCCAAAGGTCTGTGCATTTCCTAGTAGCATTGCTCTCGTTTTCGGGGCATGTTCGGTTTCTGGATGTAAGTCTAATATATCACTAAGATTCGAGTTCTACAATCTGTCGAAATATAACTATCTATGGGTATTGTCGATTCCAGGACAAAGGTAAGGGGGGGCCGCTTTGGTCGATTTTTCGCAGGCTAAAGTCTCATAGGTTGCGCATTCAACCACGACCCACACTCCCAGAAGCAACAATCTGGTACTGGTCGGGGAAAATTCAATGTAGACTCCCCCTCTTTCACTCCGGCCACTCCTCCGAAAAAGACGATATCTCCGAAAGCTGCAGATGCGGCGCCCTTTACTCCTAAACATAGTCATAGTACTGGTAATTTCAGTTGGCAAAGAACTCTTCATTTTGAGCATAGAGAGCTAACGTGACAGGGATTGCCACACCTCCAATTGCACAACAGCTCCATGATGCTGCCAACGGGTTTGTCTCTACATTACTCCACAACTCGTGGGACACTATAGCTGACTATTTCTGCTGGCGGAAAGATACTCCATGGCTCCGGCAATCGATCCACAGCTTTATCATCACCAAGGCCTCCAACATGGATTTGAAAATATGGGGTTGGGCGAGAATGTATATTCGCCTACGAGATCACGGCGCAGGGCTAACAAAATGAAGACTACTGCAAATGCGGCGATGAATGCGTATGATTTTACTGTTGGGGCGTCTGTGAATCCATATGCTCAAACGGGTGTCGACATGTTTTATCAACCGCAACAAACGTATCAACATCCAGTTTTGTACCCCTAACCCCATGTTACGTTTCCTCTAGGGTAGATAAGATATTAACTTTTGGTTTTGCCCTATCAAGCTCAACTATCATTTATATGCTCCCTTGGCTCCGTATCCTCAGAAACTGCAGCCGTTTCAGAAAAATATTCATGGGTTTTTCTTGCCCGATAACCTAAGAGAAGAACTCCAGAAAAAGGCTGATGCTACACTCCAAACACTGCCAGGTATCTCAGCCTCTACTCAACAACGAGATTCGTGTCTATAAATGAAAGCTGACATCGGATTTCCCGCGTCTGCTAAGCTATATCTTCAATACTCCCCTCGTCAATCGAGGAATATCATCAGCTCGTCCCACTTGACATCTCCAACCAGAAGAGCGCGCAAGTTTTTGGGTATCCCAGCTGGGCCTATAAAGCATTTTCGTCTGAGGATGGGAGCGCCTATGCGCTACGGAGACTTGAAGGTGGGTTCCTCCGGCAGTTATGGAATCAATTTGGGATGGTGATTGCTAACATTCAACCTACCAACTATAAGGCTTCAGGCTCTCAAATGAGGCTGATATCCGAATTGTTCAAAGATGGAGAAAGGTGTTAAGCGCTAATATTGTGACTATACACGATGCTTGGACGACTACCAAATTTGGGGATAGCTGTAGGTCTCATTTTATCCTTCGAACAAGCTCACCCTTGCGCCCTATTCCTACATCCTTATTACCACTTCTTCTACCCCGAAATTTGTGCGAGTCGCCCTAAACCTTTACTTTATAACAGCTATCGTCTTCGTCTATGATTATCACCCTTTGTCCAAAACACTGGCTGAGACTCACTTTGGACCTAACCCAAGATACCCGAATCCTACGAGGCAGCATCAACCCACAGGTCCGATAGTTCCAGAACAAGTTCTCTGGAGCTATATTGTCCAGATCGCTTCTGCATTGAAAGTCATACATAGTGCAGGATTAGCAGCCCGAGTGATTGAACAATCGAAAATCCTACTCACTAATAAAATGAGGTAATTACATATCAACAAGTAATGCTTATCGGTAAATGGACCTAACGATTCTATAATAGAATACGTCTCAACTGCTGTGGGATTTTCGACGTCATCCATCCGGAGACTACACGCAGCCAGGAGTCAGTTCGGGAGTGCCAACAAGAAGACCTCACCCATTTAGGTCGTCTCATGCTCTCAATCGCATGTAATACCCCTTCAGCTATTCAATATCCCCAGAAGAGCATGGAATACATCGGTCGTCATTACTCCATTCAACTTCGGGACAGCATTTACTACCTTTATACAGGATCAACGAAAAATATAGATGAATACGTCAAATCTATAGCCAACCAAGCCTTCCAGAATTTCGATAGCGCTCTACACTGCGAAGACTCGCTAGAGTCGGCGCTCTCTCGAGAATTAGAGAACGGTAGGCTAGTGCGGCTTTTGTGTAAATTCGGCTTCATCAACGAACGACCCGAGTACGATCATGATCCAAGATGGAGTGAGACCGGTGACAGATATTACTTAAAGCTCTTTAGGGACTACGTGTTCCATTCTGTCGACGAGAATAATAATCCTGTCGTTGATATGGCCCATGTTCTTACCTGTTTGAATAAACTGGACGCTGGGGTAGACGAGAAGATCATGTTAGTCAGTAGAGACAGCATGAATTGTTTTGTGGTCACCTATAAGGAGGTAAGTGCCTTCACATTTCCCCCCTCTTGTGTATAATAACTGATTTCATGATCGGATAGCTGAAACGACAAGTTGAATCATGCTTTCAGGACCTCAGCAAGTCTAGGCGATGAAATTTGATTTGTTATTAGCAACATGTCTTGGGTCCTTCATGGTTCCTAGCTGTTAGTTCCTACTTTCTTTCGTTGGGCGAGGGTTGGGATACCGCTACTTCATTTTGGTGGTGTATTAAAAGAATACCTTGCTTTGTGAGTTGGGAACAGGGCGTTTGTGAGCAAGCGGGCGCCCCTTTCAGCGAGTTCGTGTTAACTTTCTTATTTTCTCTATCAACATCACTGGTAGAGATCCTGTATTTAATGAAACTCGTTGTACACGATGGTGCGGTATATACGTCCTTAGCCGCATGCCAAAATCCGGCCTCCAGTCTGCGCGGCACTATTTCGTGCGGTGAAAGGGCCAACCACGGTACCGGTGTGATGCCGTACCGGTACAGTGCACAACAGAACCGCAATCCATGCAATCCGGAAAGCTGTACTCCCGGTCAGATCGACCTTCACTTATATACAGTGCAAAGAAGGTTATCCTGCATCGTACGGCGTTATTCTACCGTACCAGCTAACAGCGCCCCCCTCCCACCTTGGTGACTCGATTCTAATAGAAACACAGCCAACCAACTAGAACATCCCTGAAAATCTTCTAGGACACCCATCTACGGGTGACGACTAGTGAAATACAGTACAGAGTGCCCATCTCTTCACAACAGTGTCATACCGGTGTGGCCCACATATTCCCAGCAAATTATTTACAATTGCGCTTCCACTTTCCCTCATTCCACCGAAAAGTCTCCTTTTTCGCCAAGGTGTTAACGGAGCGTCACCATACCTACCATTAAACTTACTCGTGCTGTACTCATAGCTATAATGTGTTTCCAAGCTGACCAAGTCAGATGTTTAGCGGCCAAGTGTGGTGGTTATCCGGCGAAGGCAGAGGGGGTTATGCGATAATGTTGGATAGATAATGTACATAGGACGGTGACGTCCCTACCGTGACATACCCCCAAACGCCGAGACTCCGGATTTGCTTGTTGTTATTGCAGAGCTCGCCGAAGGGTAAGTTAGAGGTGGGTTTGTGGGCCATGGATGTATTAGTAAAGGTGGTTGTGAGTGAGCGAGAGAAGGGGAAAGGGGAGACAGTGCATATCGCACTTCCGGAATGAGTTGCTGGTTTTGTGGTAGAGTTGGTAGTGTAATGGGTTCTACAAGTAATACTGTGTCTTGCTTTGCTCCCAATCTGGTACTGTCGGGATAAGCTTTAGGTAAATTGCAGTTAAGAACTTGAAAAATTAGGGTGGGTCTACGAGTAGACTAAAAGTGGCTGTTGCTTCACCTTCGACCTAGTTTGGTAGATTATGGGTGGTGCACACAGCATTGTGCAGTATACTGTACTATAAACTGGTGGAGTGATGAGTTCAGGTACCGGTAGCTGAAAATGAAACAATGAAACGACCTTGTATAGTGTAGGTAGGGACTTGGAAAACGCTTACACAGGGAAATAATCCCGAGGTAGTCTACCTCGCTCTCATCTTCTGTTCTGGAGAAAAAGAAAGAACTACCGGAGCATATCAGCAACACTCTGAGTTGGAATCCGGTATCTTCGCAGCCCAGTGACCCCACCGAGTGACTCCACATGACCACAGCCTCCCTCAATATTATACCACACCCGGGGATTCTATTCGCCGCGAAAATAGAATCCAAGATTAGGAGACTTGAACAGAGGCTATGATATAATGACTCGGAATCAAACAGAAGCCCTATCTGTCTTGCGTTAGCCCCACTTTTCACCCCTAGCCCAATATAAAAAAATGCACTTCTTTGTCCGTTTCATGCAACGTTGGGGAATAAAGTCAAGTTGGGTTGAGTGAGTCTTGGTAATTGGGACTATGTGTATCATAGTAGAAGCGCAGTTACGAGCCATTTAAATGGAATGGGGTTTATTCCTCACTTTTGGCAACCTCATGTTGCCGGAGTGTGGTTATCCTTCCGGATACAATGGTGATTCATGGCAGGAACGACCATTGACGTTCGACACTTTTCAACTTGAATGGTTCCCCGTCCTGGCTATTTGCCAACTTGAATGGTCTCCGGATGTGGGAGTGTAAGGTATATAATCAAGTAAATCGCCTCCAGTTCTATGATCATGATAATTCTTGTATAAAAAGAGTCATTCGATATTTTTATTTGCCTCTCTTTCTTCCATACTCACCCTAGCTCATATCGACATTAACATACTTACACGCCTCATAAGCTTTTCGAGAAAGCTACTTTCACTCTCTTCTTTTTGGAGGAAACAATTTTTATACCAATTCTACTTTTACTAAATCATTATGCATTTTTACTTTATCACCACTGCAGCTTTGCTGCTGGCGCTCCATGCTGGGAACGCTGTTTCCCACTCTTGGGTAAGAGGATCAGCCGAAGATATATATATGAAACTTCTCAGAGTGCTAACATTCGCTTTTACAGATCGAGGCCTTAGAGGCAGTTGGCCCAGGCACAAAGGGCTACATAAGAAGCTGGAGTGAGTTCTTTCCTCCCTTCCTCCATCTACCCCCACAGTATGAAGTGAGAAAATATAAACTAACAACCTACCTAACAGTTGGCAAGGACGCCAGTCTCGACACCCGCATGACTTACCGTATCGAAGGCCCGGACTGGGATAACAAGCCGATCTGCAAGGAGACCCAGCAAGTGCGCGCCAACCACCCCGGTTTCCCCCGTCTCAGGGCCAGCCGAGAGCAAACGGTGGCAGGCTACTACCTCGAGAACGGGCACGTCTCCCTCCCCCCTTCGGCGACAGCTTTCTCCGGCTACACGTACTGGTTCGGCACCTCCGACCCAGACCCGAAACTCCCGCTGAGGGAGGTGAGGGCTTGGACCACCGACGGCCAGGGAGGGAACAAGAGGGGCAGGCTTCTCCAGGCGAGGCTGTACGACGATGGGACGTGCACTCAACCCAATGGCTCCCCCATATCCGGGCAGCGTGGGGTGGGGCCAGCGGGGATTGAGAAGCCATGTAGATCGGAGTTTGTGATTCCGGAGGACCTGAACGTTGGGGATGTTTACACTGTTTACTGGGTTTGGGATTTCTCGTGGCATTTTGGCCGAGATAAGCCTAGGGTTGAGGAGGTATGTATTTTTGCGTCCCGCCCGATTCGTTGTCTGGGGGAATCATAAGTGATTCGTTGCTAATGGGGACACTTTTAGTGGTATACTTCTTGCATGGATATTGAAATTATCTAGACGGGCCGAATAGTTGGTACAATGCTTGCGATCAGTAATGCTCTTTAGATACGACCTCACGACCTTATTGTGGATAGAATACTACTACCGCATATGAGATTCTTAGACTTGGGCGTAGTATATTGGGGCGTTCCTGTATTTTCCTTTCTTTATTGCCTACTCTGAAGTATCGGGTATGCACCAATTAGTTAGCTGCAATTCCGTTTACAAATAACTTGAAAAAGCATAAAAATGTAAGAAAACGAGACGAACAGTGATTAATTATGCTAGAGTGACCTGGATTTGTCTAGATACACGATTTAACGATATGTCTAACATCGCAAAGAGGGCGAGCGCCCTTTCACACCTGAAAGAAAGCTCTCCGTGGCAGTGTGATTTCTATGAATATCGAGTGATTTTGTGTGGTTTCTACCATAATCGGTCAGGCCGCCTGACTGCGGTAGTCAAGTAGAGCAAACCCTATCACGATTATCTAGCATCATCAATATCTCGGGACTCGTGAAGGCACAAGAGCTGGGACGAGGCGCACAGTAACTAGACAAGAGCATCGGTGGAACTAACTTCCACTCTGCCGGGGATTGCGGTGCTACTAGAAGGGGGGTGTATTGCGCAATTAGTGGTCTGTGTGGGGAGTGCACCATTCAAGAGGTAAAGAGAAACCCTCTTTCACCAAGACTTTTGTCTCGTGACTGTATACCAGTATCAGGTAGTGTGACCCCCCTTTTATTAATGGAAGAACTAACGCCAAAACCCAATCACAAGAAGATCCCATGATATTAAGCTCTCTCGAAAAGAAGACAACCCATTTAGAGAAACAGGATAATGCTTCCCAGTTACCCTTCCTGTGCCATGAACGGGTTCTCGATCTGCTCGCTACCGTCCATTGGCGAGATGAGGGTCAACATCGGACCCCTTGCAACGACCAGACCCAATTCCCGTGTTGTCTCGTTTCCATCCTCATCTATCGGGTGATTATGATTAGCACCCATTACTCGAGTATATGCTGGTTGTTGTATGGAACAAACCTCTAAGGTTTTCTTTCACATCATCCAGGACGAGGTTCATGAGTTGGTCGTAGCCTTTTAATATTCCCACAACTGGAGCAGAATTATCTGTTAGTATCCATGAGGTTTGGAGAGTAGGGCCAGAAGTACCTTCCCTACCACCATTAAACTTCACGGTGATTGCCTTATCCATAAATTTTGCCAGATCCAAAATTGCCTCGCGAGGTTTCCGCTCTTGTTGATCTTTATTGTAACCGGCCTGACCACCTCCACCGCCCCCTCCGGCTCCACCACGACCTCCACGTCCACCACCGCCTCCGCCGCGCCCACCTCTAAATCCTCCGCCTCGTGGTCTGTCCATTGTTTGAGATATTGTAGTGGATGTTTGTTAAAGGTGGGGTGCAATGAGTGGTCAAGTCCAAGGTGACGACAAGTTATGGGGTAGACTTACCCTACTTTGAGGCTTCCGACTGATTACCGGTATGAGCGGTATGAAAAGTCCTAGAACAGGGGTATGATAAGTACTTGTGATACCTAACGATAAGGGTTCCTATCTTAGCTAGACTGACTCGCGGCGCGTCTTCCTAACATGGCCTTAGCTCCCTCCCGCGATTCCTAGAAAATTAATGCAAATACGGTAGAACTTCCTCGCACACTAAACACTATAAAAACCTCTATCCTGGCACTCAACATACTTTCCTCTTGTATTATATCATGTCAAAATAATTTTTACAGGTGCGCGGATAACCATCACCCAAGCTCTAATTAGGGCCCTCGATTACTGTGCCTGGTGCTACAGCTATCCAAAGACGTCAACCTTTTGGCTGTACTCGTACGTACTGTGCCGGGATAGCGCAAACTCATTCCCGAGCCGGGCACCGGTGTCAACTCCCTCCTCACGGTCTGCAACTTCCCTCTTCCTCTCACAGCTGCAGGATTCCCGTATCACTCTTACAATAATAGAATTCCCCAAATATGGTAGCGAAACCTGCTCTCAGCAAACCCGGAGGCGAACAGTTCGTCCCCCCTAGTGTTGCTACCTGTTCTCTTCGTTCCTCGCTGACCCGTATTCATCACAGGCCAGCTGACGTTCTCAACATACATATCGGTGCCGACTCCTCAATGGAAAAGTATCCAGGTGTCAATGGGCCCAGTGAATAATGGTTTTTCCTCGCATTGATTCTAACTTGTTTGCAGCGAAGCAACACGCCCGAAATGTGGCCCGACGACTACCCACTCGTAGCGGTCTTATCTACCTAGAAGGGATGCCAGAGGTGCTTTTTGAGGACTCGGACGAGGCAATTAAATTCCGTCAAAAGAGATATTTCTTGTACCTCACAGGAGCCGTGGATATGCCGGATTGTTTCGTCACATATTCAATCGCTCAGGACAAGCTAATTCTGTACGACTCTCTCATAGGCTTTGGAGAGGGGTCAGGGGATTGCTAATACTGCAAGCTTATAGATACATCCCACCTTTTGATCCGAATCAAGTTCTCTGGTCTGGTTTTCCTCCCTCAATAGAGGATTGCATCTTTAAGTTTGCTGAGCCCCCCCTTTCACACACCGTCAACAGCTAAGGAGTTGACGAATCCATAGGTACGATGTGGACGAAGTCCTCTACTCTAATTCAATAACTGATAAGATAATGGAGTTCCATTTTACGTTTCAATCTTCTCCAATTTATACTATTCACCATCAAGTTTCACGGATCCCCCAACGGATCCCTGGGAGATTTATCTCCGGTCAGTACCTCCAGCCCGCAATTGATGATTGCCGAGTTTATAAGGATGATTACGAAATCAAATTGCTCCGCCGGGCGAACATCATCTCAGCAAATGCTCATCGCGCCGTGCTGGAAGCGGTGCAAACAGCTCAATCAGAAGCTCAGCTCGAAGGAATATTTGTCCAGACTTGTATTGCGCAGCACGCCCGAACACAGGCATATGAGCCAATAGTTGGCTCTGGGCAGAATTGCGCAACGCTACACTATACCCGCAATGACGCACCTCTCAGTGGGAAACAACTGCTTTTGATTGATGCTGGTGCAGAATGGGACGGATATGCCAGCGATGTTACTCGTACATACCCGATATCCGGGAAATGGACCAAAGAAGCCAGTGAAATCTATAATATTGTTGATGAGATGCAGAAAGAATGCATCAAAAAGACAGTTGCCGGCGTGGATTGGAGAGATACACATCTCCTCGCACATAGGATTGCTATTAAGGGATTGATGTCATTGGGAATTCTGTACAATGGCACGGCAGAAGAAATATTCCAATGTGGAACTAGCCGTGCCTTCTTCCCCCATGGCCTTGGTCACTTCCTAGGGTTGGACACTCATGATGTCGAGGGCACCCCAGATGTCGACTGGAAGCCCGCTGCAGGTCAGTTAGGTTCCACCGCCTCTCTCCCAAAACCAATGTTAGGGCGTGGGCTATACCGCGCCGTAGTGCGTAGAATACTTGAGCCTAGGATGGTCATTACTGTCGAGCCTGGAATGTATGATCCCAACAACTCCCAACTTTTCTCCCTTTACCTACGCAACTGGGCTAACAATCCATAGCTACTTCTCAAGATTCATAATCCAAGCTTTCCTCAGCCACCCCGCCCACAGCCAGTATATTAACGAGACAGTCCTTGAAAAGTACTGGGCGGTAGGCGGCGTCAGAATCGAAGACGACATTCTCGTTCTCGGCAACGGGAAAAACGAGAATCTGACCACTGCTCCTAGAATAGATCCTACTGGCGAGCGGGATTAAGTTTTTTGGGGCGCGCTATGTCACCGCAGTAGATACCGGTATTGATGTGTGTGTGGGTAGGGCCCGATAGGCTGGATGAAGTGTTTTTCGGAATCGTGACACCGTACTGTACAGTAGTTACTTGGGCGATAGTAGTTATTATATTTTAATTTTCTCAGGGGCGGTTTGATTGTAGAGTCTTGTGGGTCATTGTGGGGTAACTTGACTTGTGATGGTAATTATTATGATAATAATTATTATCATAGAATCCTTTAGAATGGGGGAGATTGTTTCAATCGGGCTGGGGCCTTGGTGGTTTACTACGGTATTCTCCACGAGGAAGCCTGACGAACTGAACACATAAATTCGTGACAAGGTTCACCGGCGAAATTTAATCATGGATATTGTAGCTGCTAGTACCGGTACTTGAGTGAGGTACATTGTAGTATGATTGTACTGTACTGGTATACTGGTAACTAATAAATGTGGGACTCGTATCATAGAGAAACCTCATCTTGCATGCATGACTCACCAAAATCGCGCAGTTGTAATACTACTGGTATGAGAGTACCGGTAATGATGCTAACAACACTCAATCAAAACCCACCAAAGTTCTATGAGTCACTCACCTCCATATCTGATCGCAGCTGGTAACCCAAGCTAACCAACACAGCCCACAGCGGCAAAATCTTGGTAGCCTATGATACTCAAGTACTGTATGGTTGAATCCGGTGATGGATTAAGTTATTTCTAACTGTGGTTGCGACGCCGTTAAGTGTATCGTACGAGTGCTGTTGCTAGTAAGGGGGCAAGAGGGTCATGAATTGTATGGCGGTCGTGAACGCACGTATTTTTTCTCTTTTTCTAAATATTTTGCAAATCCCTGTTTTCGAGTACAGGTATTCCGGATACTGGTATGCTCCTTGCCTGCTCCCGGGATCATAAGGCCGGGATGACCAAGCTCGGGCAGAGTCATAAGTTAATGAGTCAAACTTTTTGGAGAAAATTGTATATAATCCAGGCGTCAGCACTGCTGCTACCAGCACTTTCTAGGTCTTCTACCAGAGCTCGCTCTACAAGGCTTCCATTGCTAGCTAAACCGCACAATATACCAGTAACACGCTGGGTATATATTTTTTGTCTTCCTTCGCAAGTCCCCAAACATAACTTTAAGTCAATCACAAGCACGCACTCAGAAAACTGCGGACACAGAAAAAATGCCCTACAGAGCCGATTTCAGGCGCGGACCCGAAGGGAATGGTAAATGGGCTCGGAACTCGCTCGACCGCGCACATTGCGAGGCGAGATACCTTTACGATCAGGTCGATCGTGATGTTCAGTGGGAGTGGAGCGAGGGAGGTTTAGCGGCTAGCGATGCTGTGAGTAGTTCCCTTCCCCTACGCAGGAGAATAAGAGGGAGAGGTAGAGGGAAATGGTTGCTGATGAGGGGTGGTGGCGGTGGTAGGAGTTGTATCGGCTGGGGATACTATATGATCAGGAGGTAGAGGAGGCTGAAGTCGCTTCTTGTGTTGGGGAGGAGGTTAGCGTTAGGAGCGAAGCTGGTGATGATTGGTCGGTGCTAGACGATGGGGAGTCAGTGATTGGGGATTGGGATCTTATTAGCGAGTTGGGTTAAAGGGTTGAGCCCCTTTAGCTTTTTTTCTCCTTCTTGCTGTAGTATATCTCGGTCATTGGCTTCTGGCGTTTGGTTTTTTTTAGGCCCTGTTGTATCATAGCTTTTTCGGATACTTAGAGTTGGGTGGCTTTTTGGCGGGCTTCTTTCCCTTCGAGGAGAGTATCCGATTGTCGGCATAATGTTGGGGCTGTGGTTAACCCTTTTTTTTGAACAAATTTTTTCTTCTTCCATGCCTTACAAGGAAAGATTTAATGTGAATGGTGACACATGATATATTCAAGTACCGGTATCTTTGGTGGGCATTATCTACCCGGGTGTCTGGGCGATGAGTTCCATACTGTGGCACAAGGAGCCAAAAACCCGGACGGGGACAAATGAAACCCAAGTTATCCCTTGGACGGTCTGAAATAGTAAAATTCGTAGCCATGAACACCAATCTGAGAGAAATCCCAAATGGGAGACTTGGCGTTTACAAAGAATCTGAGTGATATCAAAATGAAGCAACACTCCAGCGCCCACAGAAATGTTATTGGAATACAGTCCGGCTTGGATCTGCATTAAAAGTACTTGTATTCTCATCGTGTATCCGGAATGTGGTTGCTATAAAGTGCTATAAATGTTTTTTAACCAGCAAGTATGTCAGAATTATGAAGATATGATGGATGTAGTATAAAGAGGAGAATATAGCTGATGACATCAATAATCATCATGATAACATAATTTGTTTTATATGTAAAGTATAGGGACAAAAGTTTTGGTCCGGTCGATACAATGGCCAATACATGCTCAATTCTAGCTCACACTCCACCACTACTAATAATTCATTTTTAATTAAGACTTTGGGAAAAGTAAATATATATAGTAAAGATGCTTTCAAATTAAAAGAATAAAACTAATATTTAGTATACCATCCCTTGGCATCCAAAATTGCAGCTATCTTTCTAGGCATTGACTTCCACAGTTTTTGTAAGAAATTTCTCTCAATATCTTGAACCCAAACCTTATTAAGAGCTTCTGCTATGCATCTCCAAACAGCATCTGAACTACCATTGGTCTTGTAAATATTAGGAAATCTCTTGTACAGCATCAGCAAAAATGTGTGCCAGTGTTCTGTACGTCCAGTATATCTGACAGAATCAGACACAACAATGTAATTCACAGGGATCATTGGATGCAACCAGACATAGCAACCAAATCCACGAGAGATACAGGATGCAACCAGATGTAAAAACTGAATGTTAAGGATATATCCTGACATCTCACTAGTGTTTGGAGCCTGCAACATGTACTAGATTACCTGATTTGCAGAAATCAAGAGTGTAGCTCATACTGCTGATGTAGGTCACTGGTGTTGAAATTTCCTACTATTCGTTTCGTAAGTATATTTCTTTTAAATAACTTGTATTTCTCTCCTTAGTTATATTTTCTGGTTTACCTATAGATCATGAACATTACTACAGCTAGAGCATATACAATGGATATTTCGTTTATATTTGATATTAATGATGGGATAATGGGATATATATTTTCTTATTACATATGCGGGATTTTTTGGTTATTTTCATTTATGTACTGCAACCTTTTCAGAAGATACAGTGCATGTTGATTTTCTGCTTAAAATCTCTCACACTATTACGGTGTATATATATTTTATTTGTGATTTTCTTGGCAGTTTTTCAGGGTCAAACTTGTTTGCACTTATGTTTTTCACAAGATTTTCCCATTTATTTCTTTTCTGCACTTAAGTACACGCATGTAACCGGTACTGGTTACTGGTTTAGGAATTTTATGTACCAGTTGATACTGTTAGAGTTTTGAATATGTTTCAGGAAACGAGGTGTGCCTCTAGCCTGATAGTATAAGGTTTGATACTCTATATGTTTTATGTTTGGGTTCGAGTATCGGTTTGATACTCTATATGTTTTATGTTTGGGTTCGAGTATTGGTTTGATACTCTATATGTTTTATGTTTTGTTTCGAGTATTGGTTTGATACTCTATATGTTTTATGTTTGGTTTCGAGTATCGGTTTGATACTCTATATGTTTTATGTTTGGTTTCGAGTATCGGTTTGATACTTTATATGTTTGATGTTTGATTTCAAGGCTACCGTTTTGGAGTCTATTATGTTATGAGAACAAGGCTCTCGGTAGCCTAGGAAGTGTATTTAAGAACTGCTACTCTTTCCGTTAGAAGGAGTAGACTTCGGCAGACAGAGTTTTCAATATACTTGGTTGAACAGTTACTTTCTTCAGTTCGTTTCAAGAATCTTTAGTCTAAGACCTACCAAACATCTCGGAGACTTCAGTAGTTGCGATACAGTAAGGAGTCTATTCAACAACCTTGGCTAAAGCCTCCGGACTTTGATTCACTAGTTACCACCTTGGTACAGAACAAAGCCCGTTAACCCTACGATTACCGCATCTCCCGAGAGGCGGTTACA
>JACCEG010000248.1:214356-233123 GCA_014065205.1 Tuber brumale | reverse complement strand
ACGTATCGGGGCGGAAAGTGGATCAGAATCTAGTCCAACAAAAGGGGTGATTAACCAAGCATAATGTCCCCTCCGATACTGTTATATATAGTCTGCCTTGACTAGCATGTTAATCGCGATCATTAAATGAATTTAGTACTATTGTGGTGCGTTTTCACAAATCTGTTGGAGATCACCGGCGATCAATCCATGTCCTATGATCTCGGTCAATGGATAAATAGTTTCCTTGTGTTGCTTCTGTACATGTCACCTATTTGTTTGTTTTCTTGCTTTAGTCGGCGATTGCTCAGCAAGCCCTTAGGATGAATCTCCCCTCCATGAATGGTATACATTGGTTTTCGCATACAACATCGGAAATTGTCCGCGGTGAGGGACCATGAATAAGGATATCAATATCGGACATCAGTGCAGGTACCGGAACTCCGGATCATGGGCGGCAAATTCTCCGTAACGACCTCGGCAGGATTCAAGGTTGCCTGTCATTTCTGAGCCTGGAATACGCAGTCTGGAGCGTACTTGATTTATTCATATAAATTTCCCCATTCTTCTATAGATAAAAAGACAAGCGACGAAGATCCAAAGT
Organism: Tuber brumale; assembly: GCA_014065205.1. NCBI lineage: Eukaryota > Fungi > Ascomycota > Pezizomycetes > Pezizales > Tuberaceae > Tuber > Tuber brumale. The sequence goes on along the minus strand of JACCEG010000248.1, from coordinate 232,540 downwards.
AATTGGTATCTAAATTATTGAGCATCGCATCTCTGTTTATTCCATTCCCACTTTCAAGTCTCTCCAAACAGCATATCATAACAATAAAATACACCCCCTCCCGTCATCCGCTTCCAGGTCCAATGAACCACGTTGACTTACAAGTATCATACTGTACCAGACCTAAGCACCTACAACTTGCGTACTCCGAATGAACTTGAGGTTTCAGGGTCAAAGTTTTATATGCAATCAGGGTCTGTTGGGATCACTTGTTGCGACCCGGCCATCGCTTGAGATTCCAAGGTTTTCAATTCACAGTCGAGGTTGGGATTATTTTTACTTAGGGCGCTAATTATGACGATTCAATAAGGGGAGCCGGGAGAGGGGTGTTTATGGTTGCAACGGCTGCTCCTCGCCGGCCCTGGTGATTGAAATCCAAAGCCCGTAATCTAACACTTCCGCGTACTCGTGCCAAGGTTGTGTCTAGCCGCCAAAACCATGTGCATTCCTCCCGAGTGCCCGACAGCTCAATGCAAATTCATAGCTCAATCCGAATTTATGGCCCAGTGCAAATGCGTGGCTCAACGCAACTTTGTGCCTCAACGAATTTGTGGCAAAATGTAACGTTGTGGCACAGTACCACCTTCTCATGTAATACAGACTTAGAGTTCAATATAAAATTCTTGTTCAAAATAGTATCATGAGTCACTTTATTATTGTAAATTTATCATAGCTGATTATATCCATATTTGACATATTCCTTACCGGAATCAATTATGCTACTAGTACTTTATATTATACTTCCAATTCAATATGTAAAATCATTTTTTTATATTAAATTATGCAAATAGACTATGATTGCCTCTCTTGATATCTTCCAAGTACACAATCTGAATAGAGCAGCTGTTATTTACAAGTTTGATATTTTACATGCTCTCCAAAGAGGATAACAAGGTCATCAATCGAGACATGAGTGGTACTAGTAGTACAAACTGATAAAAGGGAGATGCCTGGACTCTTAACTGCCAGTATTAACTAGCATGTAATGTTGGGTAAATTAAATAAAATATGCATAATGCTTTTGTACAATATGCTTCAAATAATATTATTATGTCTTTAAACTAGGAAATTATTTTCAATTACAAAGTTGTACCATTGTAACCGGTACAGGTTACTGGTTTAGGATTTCCAGGTAACAGTTTATACTGATTATGTTTTGAATTAGTTTCAGGAAACGAGGTGTGTTTTTAGTATGATAGTATAGGGTTTGATTCTCTAAATGTTTTATATTTGGTTGCGAGTATTGGTTTTATACTCAATACATTTTATGTTTGGTTTAGAGTATTGGTTTGATACTCTATTTGTTGTATGTTTGGTTTCGAGTATTGGTTTGATCCTGTATATGTTTTATGTTGGGGTTCGAGTCTTATTTTGATAGTGTATGTGTTTTATGTTTGGTTTCGAGTATCTGTTTGATACTCTGTGTTTTATGTTTCGTTTCCAGGCTACCATTTCGGAGTCTTATATATTATGAGAACAATGCTTTGGTAGCCTAAGAAAGTGTATTTAAGAACTGCTATTCTTCACATTAGAAGAGGCAGACTTTGGCAGAGACAGCTTTTTCAGTATACTTGGTTGCACAGTTACCTTCTTCAGTTTGCTTGGAGAATCTTTAGTTTGAGATCCACCAAACACCTCGGAGACTTCAGAAGTTGCAAGATAGTAAGTGGTCTTTTCAAAAACCTCAGGTAAAGCCTCCGGACATTTCTTCGCCAGTTAGCACCTTGAGTAAAGAACAAAGCCCGGTAATGCTACGTTTACTACATCTCCCGATAGGTGGTTACACTTTTTTTAACTTCAACACTTTATCACGATAGAAGGCGTTACAGGACCAAGAAAGGGCTAGGCCTCTGAGAAAGGTTTCGTGCATCGCACCAGCGACTTAAAAGGATGATTCATGTAGACTCCCGCAAAAGAGCAAGCAGCAAGTGATGTACCTGCTCAGCAGTTAGCTGGAGACGCCAATGAACAGTCAGAGCGAGAAACATCGCAACAACTACTATAATCACCAAGCACTAACCCAAGAGGGTATCCAGAATCCCCGAGAAACCCAAATGGTACACAGGTACCTTCCACACTACCAAGCCATGATCCCAATAGTTCTAACAGGGACAAAGGATCAGACAGCATGGCTTCCCCAGCAGGACCCTCAGGGTCCGGAGTCTCAGCACCAGCGGTCCCCTGACCACTGGCACCAAGGCCTAACCCAGTTGTTACGGCTAAACTTAGTATGAAAGTACCTTACCAAGTAAGTTCACTGGTGAAGAAGATGACCTGAAACCAGAAGCATTTGACTGCTGATATAGCTCAGTACACCTATATCTACCCCTAAATGGATTGCGGACTAGAGAGGCAGGAGGAGGAAACTACTGGATCCTCTATACTGAACCACAAGCACTGGAAGCAGCTTTTCAAGCAGCTGAGCATGTCGGTGAAGACATGACCAGAGAAGACCTGGTTGGATTCCTCCGAGAAAGATTCCAATACAGGAAACACAAAGATGATACTTATCCCAAATTCCTTGCAATAACGCTAGTGTATAATGGCAAGATAAAATGAATATCAAATATGGCAAATGACTTGCGGATGTTGCGATCACGCCTACAGGCAAACATTATAAGTGATTATGCCTTCATTCTACAGTTTCTTTAAGAGCCGGCACGTGAGGCTAGTACAAGAAAGAGAATTACAGTATGCAGAAACAGATACCGTTATGGAAGTTATACGAAATGCGCAGAGTATAGATGCTATCCTAAAAAGCACTTGTGCATGTGGGAAGGAAAGGTACGAAAAACCGGCAAAAGAATTCACTTCCAAACAAGAAGCACAGAAGGAAAATCAAAAGATGAACCACCAGCCCCACACCACACGTGAGGAACGAAAGGAAAACCATCTTTGCTGTACCTGTGGAGGTAAAGGACATCTAGCACGAGACTGTTCTAGCAAAGATGAGAAAGGTCAAGGCACGGGCAAGACTAAGGTGAAGAAAGAAGTCACCTCCAATAAGGTGAAACAAGAGCAACTAGCAGAAGAAGTGTTCATAAATGGGATAGAAGCAGAGGAAGAAGAAGAAGACATTGTCGCAATGACTTCTAGAGTAACAAATGTCAAACCTCATGACGCTCTCGAAGGAGTGATGCACATCAATGGCAACACAGGGGGAGTCCTGTTTGATAGCAGATCAATAGGAGCAAACTTGATTAGTGCCATCTTTGTAACCAATGAAGGAATTCCATTTCAGGCATTGAAGACACCAATCAGAATACACCTAGCGATAAAAGGATCATGTTCTGAAGGGCATAAAGAATGTGCAGTCCACATATTAGTAGGCAAGCTGCGCGTACCAAGAAATAAGATGCTCGGTGGCAACCTGGCAAACTACGATGCACTGATCGGAATGCCTTTTCTGGAACAAGACGAAGCGCAAATCGTGTGTAGCAAGTTAGCAATCGTGTTTCTAACGCAGAATATGCGAATTGTTTGTACACCCACAGGTGGTATGATCCGCGCAGCAGTGTTGCGCAGCGAAGATATCATGAAACAACACCCGGAGATATTTCACTATGAAATACCGCAAGATTTACCACTCCTAAGAAAGATCAATGATAAGATAGACATGCAACGAAGACAAGAGCAGTGTTCATTACCCACTTACTCGATACTGGAATGATGGACAACAGACAGGAGCATAGGGCTCCAAGAAAAACAAAAAGCTGGATTTAACCTGTACTGGTTACTGGGTTAGGAATTTTATGTATCAGTTGATACTGTTTGAGTTTGGAATTTGTTTGAGGAAATGAGGTGTGCCTCGAGCCTGATAGTATAGGTTTTGATACTCTATATGTTTCATGTTTGGTTTCAAGTATCAGTTTGATACTCTATATGTTTTAAGTGTGGTTGCGAGTATCGGTTGGATACTGTATATGTTTTATGTTTGGTTGCAAGGCTACCATTTTGGAGTCTTATATGTTATGGGAACAAGGCTCCCGGTAGCCTATGAAGTGTATTTAAGAACTTCTATTCTTCCCGTTAGAAGGAGCAGACTTTGGCAGACAGTGTTTTCAATAGACTTGGTTGAACAGTTACTCGCTTTAGTCCGCTTCAAGAATCTTTACTTTGAGACCTACCAAACATCACACCGACTTCAGTAGGTGCGATACAGTTAGAAGTCTATTCAACAACCTTGGCTAAAGCCTGCGGACTTTGCTTCACTAGTCACCACTTTCGGTAAAGAACAAAGCCAGTTAACTCTATGTTTACCGGATCTCCTGAGAGGTGGTTAAATCTTTTCCACTACAGCAAGTTATCAAGATAGAAGGCGATTCAGGACCAAGTAAGCATAAGGCTCCTGAGAAAGGTTCTCAACAGCGCACCAGGGATTGCAAAGGACGGTTCAAAAAGGCTCCAGCTTTGGAGCAGGCAGCAAGCGAAGCAGGTGCCAGGCAGTTAGCTAGAGACGCGGCTGAACAATCAACAGCAGAATCAGCACAACAACCAGTGGAACCACTACCCACTATGCCCGGAGGGTACCCAGAATCCCCAAGAAAACCTGCAGGTACACAGGTATCACCAGCATTACCAAGGAACGATCCATATAGCTCTAATAGTGAGAAAGGATCAGACGACATGTCTTCACAAGCAGGACCCTCAGGGTCCTGAGCCTCGGCACCAGAGGTCCTAAGACCACCGATACCATGGCCTAACCCAGCTGTTACAGCTAAACTGTGCATCAAAGTACCAGCGCCCCGTAAGTTTAATAGTGAAGGAGATGACCTCAAACTAGCAGCGTTCGAAAGATGGTATAATTCAGTACAGTTATACCTATAGATTAATGGACTACGGACTAGCGAGGCCGGAGGAGGGAACTATTGGATCCTCTATACTGAAGGAAGAGCTCAAGAAGTAGCGTTCCAAGCAGCAGAGTATTTCGGCGAAGATATGACCAGCGAAGACCTTATTGGATTCCTATGAGAAAGATTCCAGTCTTCGAAACAGAAATAAGATACCTATCGCAAGTTTCATGAAATCACGCTAGTGTATAATGGCAAGATAGAGAGAAGATCAACTATAGCAACCGATATGCTAATGTTTCGATCACGCCTCCCTGCAAATACCATAACCGAATATGCCTTTATTCCACACTTCTTCAACAGCATGCACCCTAGACTACGGCAAGAAGCGGTATTACCTCATGCTGAAACTGAAACTGTTATGGAAGCTATACAAATTCTGGAGAGCATAGATGCTACCCTAAAAAGTACTAGGGCTTATGAGAAGGAAAGGTTCGAAAAACCAGCAAAGGAATTCAATTCCAAACAAGAAGGCCAGAAGGACAAACGGAAAACTAGCAACAAGCCCCACTCCAAACCTAAGGAACGAAAAGAAAAACGTTTTTGCTATACTTGCGGAGGTAAAGGACATCTAGCAAGAGGCTGTCCTAGCAATGATGACAAGGGCAAGGGCAAGGGCAAGGCTAAGTTGAAGAATGAAGTCACCTCCAATAGACTGGAACAAGAACAACTAGGGGAAGAGGTGTTTGTCAATGGGATAGAAATAGGCGAAGAAGAGGAAGACATCATCAGAATGGCCGCTAGACCAATAAACATCAAACCCCATGACGCTTACCAAGGAACCATGTACATCAAGGGCAATGAAGCCAGAGTCCTGTTTGATGCTAGATCAATAGGAGCAAACTTAATTAGCGCTACCTTTGTCACCACTCACGGAATTCCTTGGCAGGAATTGAAGACTGCGATCAGAATACAACTAGCTATGAAAGGATCAAGATCCGAAGGTCATAATGAATGTTCGGTCAACATATTAGCAGGAAGGTTGAGCGTACCAGGAACCAGGATGTTTGTTGGGAACCTAGCAAAATACGATGCAATAATAGGAATGCCTTTCCTAGAACAACACCAAGCTCAAAGCGAATGTGGCAAATTACCTATCCTGTTTCCCAAACAGAATGTTCGAATTATTTGCACACCTACCAGTGGCATGATCCTAGCAGTAGTGCTTAGCACTAAAGATGTTATGGACAAACACCAGGAAGTGTTTCCTGGAGAAATACCAGAAAGCCTGCCCCCTGGAAGGAAGATAAATCCCAAGATCGACCTCTAGCCAGGACAGGAGCAGCACTCTTTACACACCTACTCAATACCACAACGATTGGCAACAGACCTGAGTATATGGCTAAGAGACAAGTAGAAAGCAGGAATCATCAAACAACAAGCAGTTTCATCAGCAGCACCGAGGTTTGCGCAAGAGAAAAAGGAGAAAAAACAAAGGAGGCCCTTAGTGGATCTCATAGCGAGAAATGAGATCACTGTCCAAGATGTGAGAACCATTCCAAACTAAGCGATGATCCTGAATGTCCTAGCCTGGGTGAGATCCCGCAGTAAAATTCATCTTAGCAATGCCTACTTTCAGACAAGAGTGGAACCAGAAGATGTAAGCAAGAATACTTGCAAAACACCATTTGGATGTTTCGTCACGAAGGTTATGCTACAAGTAGATATGAATGCTCCAGGGATGTTCATGCGCAGAATGAGGAACTTATTCGCCCACTACCTGGGACAATTCATGTGGGTATACATTGATGATATACTCACTTTTTCCAATATAGAGTTTGAACAGTTGAAACACATATCTCTGATTTGCGACAAGCTCAAGGAGGCTCGATTCTATCCCAGCAGGAAGATATCAGAATTCTTCGCCACAAGCATAGAAGTGTTGTGTCATGTTACCAATGACGAAGGACTCTCACCAGCACCAGAAAAGATAGCAAAGATCCAACAATGGACTCCGCCACAGACCAAGAAACAGATACAGGAATTTCTAGGAACGGTTAACTACATCAGTCAGTTTTTGCCAAATCTTGCAACCGTTACATCACCCCTAACAGAACTTACCAGAGTTGCAGAATTCATATGGACCGCCACCCAAGACCAAGTCATGGATAATATTAAGCGAGTTGTTTCAAAATGCGAGGTTAAAAAACTACTACAATTTGGTTCTTCACTTCCAATCTGGTTGATAACCGACGCATCCAACTGAGGCATGGGAGCCTGGGTAGGACAGGGAGAAATACCAGAAAACGGCAGACCGGCTTCGCTTCATAGCAGGAAATTCTCTAATTCCCCCCTGAATTATGGCACAAGCGACAAGGAAGCCCTAACGATAGTCGATCCACAGATGGCATTTCATCACATACTTGCTAGAAGCAAGTTTACTATCGTCACAGATCACGTAAGTCTGCCGTACCTCAAGACAAGCAGAACACCCACCAAAAAACTGCTATAATAGCGAGAGTTTATTGGGAAATACAATACTGAAATAGGGTACAGACCAGGAACATGGAACTATTTAGTCGATCCTTTATCCCGCCTTTATGATCAGAGCGATGATTATGCACATACTGCAAACGATCACGCATCAGAAGACCATTTACCTAGTTCTTCACCGATTTCATCTTTTCTTCCTTAGGAAGAATCTACTATTAAACACAAAATGTGTCGATTTGACCCCTTCACGGTTGAGCACATCGGTGCGTACACAGAATGCGGAAGCAACTGCAGCCTGTAGCAAGCACAACTAGATGCAAGCGATTACCGCAATACGGAGCCCCTAAACGACTGTGTAGACCATCGAAGTTATACCAGTGGTAGGAGTGTGGAGGAACTTGAACATGCATCAATGCATTGGCATTCTGCATGATACTCTGCTGCGCTGACCACCAGGAATTGAAACCAAAGACTAAAATCTACGCTGGCTCCCCCTGCAGCAGCCCTCCAGTTAACAAAACTCTACCTAATACCAATGATGATTACAATTATGGAGATACACATTCTCGACGCCCGCGCCTCGATATCCGAGCCAACAAAGAATGTGTTAAGAAAGCTCTAGGCGGTGGTATGCCCTCTACAGAATGTTATAACTCTAAGAACCTAGAATACTGCCATACCGAACGCCTCTATGGCGGACCTCTCACATACCTGAACAGAGGTTCCGGTAGTAGAGCCGTCTGCTCTACCTCGCGAGAAACGCGAGCTCTGCAAAGTGTATGAAATACCAGAAGAGGAGGAAAAGGAAACGGTATTAGACAGAGTGGTGGACGAAAGGCATATAATTTAAGGGGTCGATGATATGTTTCAACATTAGGAGGGAACAAATGCTTAAAGGATATAGAAGCACCCGTATCTATCAGTTAGCAAAGGATTCCAACCTCTGTTCATAAAACGGAATGATGCAACATTACCGAGTACGCAATGGTCTACTTTACGCTACTACAAGATGAGGAGAAGATTGCCTTTATATTCCGAAGGGTGATGCAGTGAATGGAGAAACACTAAGAGAAGTCCTGATAGGGGCGATGCATAATAAAGGACACCACAGCGCTGATCGAAAACCTCGCGTACGTAACCGAATACATCTACTGGCTGGAAATGACACAGGACTTCAAAGAGTATCTCCAGCAATATGACATATGTCAACTGAAGAGGGAAAGAACTATACTACCTACCGGCAATATCTTCTCACTTCTTTTTCCCTCGCCGATATTTTCAAGCTCAGCTATCGACTTCACAGGTTCTTTTACTAAGCTGAAAGGAGATAATTCAGTATTGGTGGTAGTAGAGAGAGTGGTTGGGTTCAGCTAGTTGATACAAATATCAGTAAGTGCTACTGCAATTTCGATTATAAAGTTACTCCGCCAACCTATTTTCACCCCTCATAGAATACCTGCGTCGATTGTTAGTGATGCTGATCCTCGGTTCACCTACCGCTTTTGGAAACCAACCTTGAAGATGATAGTAGTCGAACATAATATGGCTACGCCTGGCCGCCACCAGACCAATGGACAAGCAGAAAGGAAGATTCAAGAACTGAAAACAGCTTTAAGGAACGTTGTGAATCCTGGCCAGACCATCTGGCTTACTTCGCTCCCTGAAGTGACAGCTTACTACAATGCAGGTCACTCCGATACTATTGGAATGTCTCCATACAAGACTGTGTATGGACGAGAATACTAACTCCTCGATACCGCTAAAGTCAATATGGCAACAGTGCCCGGATCCGACGATTACTACAAGCGACATCTAGAAATCCGAAATGCGGCATACCATGTGTTATGATTGGCTAGCCCAAGATCAAACAGAGTGGCAATTAAGAGTAGGAACTCATACAAACCTGTCGAGATTGGGGAAAGCATTATGGTTTTTGCGGACCAGTTTGCAACAGATTCTGGCAAATCCCAGAAATTGCAGCCACGCTGGTGTGGACCTTTTACAGTACTTGAGTTGGTCGAACACACCCAAAACTATATGGTTAGCATAAATGCTAGAATGTACCAAAGGAAGAAAGGAGTTTTCCACTCCTCAGTAGTCAAACCTTACCCGCCTAAAGACGATTTCTGATTTCCAAGAGCAGCATTTGCAAAGCCGGTACCCATTCATGTCAACGAAGAACAGGAATGGAAAGTTCAATGAATCATCAATTACAGAGCACGATATGGAAAGGGGCCGTGGTTGGTTAGTTGGAAATGATATCCCACAAGTGAGAATAGTTGGGAACCGGTGGAAGGATTAGAACATGTAATAGATTTGGTTCAGGCCCGGTGGACAGATAACGTGCCAGGAGATGAGTTTCTTATGGTATTTTCTGGGTTTATTCCAATGTGTGATTGTGCTACTAAAGATGGGTTTGAGAGCTATCAAAATGTACAGACGGTGGATAGAGGTTTTTGGGATCCTTACTTGCATTCTGATTATGATAGCGAGGATTAGGAATTTTCTTGTTATATTTTGAAATAAGGGTTTTACTTCTTTTTTTGGGGTGTAACTGGTACTGGTTTCTGGTTTAGGAATTTCATGTATCAGTTGATACTGTTGGAGTTTTGAATTTGTTTCAGGAAACATGGTGTGCCTCTAGCCTACTAGTATAAGGTTTGATACTCTATATGTTTAATGGTTGGTTTCAAGTATTGGTTTGATACTGTATATGTTTTATGTTTGGTTGGGAGTATCGTTTGATACTCTATATGTTTTATGTTTGGTTTCGAGTATCAGTTTGACACTGTATATGTTTTATATTTGGTTCTAAGGCTACCGTTTTGGAGTCCTATATGTTATGGGAACAAGGCTCCTGGTAGCCTATGAACTGTATTTAAGAACTGCTATTCTTCTCATCAGAAAGAGCAGACTTCGGCAGACAGAACTTTCCATATACTTGGTTGAATAGTTACTCGCTTCAGTTCGCTTCTGGAATCTTTACCTTGAGACCCACCAAACATCTTGGAGACTTCAGTAGTTGCGATACAGTTAGAAGTCTATTCAATAACCTTGGCTAAAGCCGGTTGACTTTGCGTCCCTAGTTACCACTTTCGTTAAAGAACAAAGCCGTTTAACCCTACGTTTCCCGCATCGCCTGCGAGGCGGTTACACCAAAATTCTTAAGCGACGTGCAGTTTCATCGCCAGCACCTTTGTTTGCTTAGGAAAAGAATGCTAAGAAAAGTATGAGACCATTAGTAGACCTCACAGCAACGAATGAGATAGCGATCAAGGATGTTGAAACAATTCCAAACCAAACAATGATCCTGAATGCTCTAGGAAGAGGAAGATACTGAAGCAAAATCGATCTTGGTGATGCCTATTGCTAAACAAGAGTGGAACCAGAGGATGTGAGTATAAACAGTTTCAAAACAGCATTCCGATGTTTCGTTAGCAAAGTGATACTACCAGGGGCTATGAATACTCCCAGGACATTCATGCGCATAGTGTCCAATATCTTTGAGAACTATTTAGGACTATTCATGTTGCTGGATATTGATTATATACCCATATTTTCCGATTCAGAGTCGGAGCATTTGAAACACATATCCCTAATTTGCAACAGGCTAAAAGAAGCTCGATTCTATGCAAGTTGGAAGAAATCACAATTCTTCGCCACCAGTATAGAAGGGTTAGGCCATGCTATTAATAAAGAGGAGCTATCACCAGTACCGGAAAAGATAGCAAAGAGCAAAGAATGGACTACGCCACAGACTACGAAACAGTTACCAGAATTTCTAGGAATGGTCAACTACATCCGCCATGTTTTCCCACACATTGCAACCATTACATCACTCCTAGCGGAACTCATCGGAGTTGCAGAATTTGTGTAGACCGCCACCTAAGATGAAGCCATGGATACTGATAAGCGAGTTGTTTCAAAATACGAGGTTATGAAATGACTACAATATAATTCGTCACTCCCGATATGGTTGATAACCGACGCATCAAATACAGGTGTGGGTGAATGGGAAGGACCAGGGGAAACACCAGAATACGCCTGACCTGCATCGTTTCAAAGCATGAAATTGACGAATGCCTAAATGAATTATGGTACAACCAATAAGGAATCATTAGTAATAGTTGATGCACGGACGGCATTCCACCACATATGTGTAGGAAGTAGGTTTACTATCATCACAGATTACCTACATCGGATGCACCTCAAGGCAAACAGAACACCCACCAAAAAACAGCTACGTTGGCGAGGATTCATTGGGAAATAGGATACTGAAATAGTTTACAGACCAGGAAAATGGAACTATTTAGCAGATGCATTATCCTGTCTTTACAATGAGAATGATAATTAGCCACATACTGCAAACGGTCCCTTATCAGAAGACGATTCAACTAGTGCCGCATCTATTTCAACGTTTATTCCTTGCAAAGAACCTACTATTGATCACCAAATGCCGCAATTCGAAGCCCTCACAGTTGAGCGCATTGGTGCTCATGCAGAATGTGGAAGGGACTGCAGCCTGTAGTAAGCACAGCTAGATGCGAACAATTACAGAAATAGCGAACCCCTAAACAATTGTGGCGATCATCGAAGTTATAGCATTGGTATGAGTGAGGAGGACCTGGAACATTTATCAATGCATGGGGCATTTTGCAACATACCCTTTCGCCCTGACTATGAGGAATTGCAACCTAAGACTAAGATCTATGCCGGCTTCCCCAGCATCAGCCCGCTGGTTATCAAAACTCCACCTAACATGAACATTGATCAGAATGATAGAGATTGCCATTCAACATGCCTCCGCCTCGACATCAGAGCCATTCAAGAGCTCGTCAAAATGTCCTTAGAATTTGGCTCTCCAGTTAACAAATGTTATGATCCAGAGTACCCACATCATTCCCAAAATGAACCCCAGAATGGAGGAAGTCTCAGATGCCTGAACGAAGTTCCGATAGTGGAACCCCTCTTCCTATCTCCTGAGAAAGGTGAGCTCTACAAGCTTCATGAGACGCCTGATGGGGAGGAAGAGGTAATGGTATTAGAAGTAGTGGCGGATGGAAGGCATATCATTCAAGGAGTGGAGAATATGACAAACATTTGCGGGGATCAGATGATCAAAGGATATATAAGGGACTCTATCTACCAGCTAGCGAAGGATTCAAACCACATCTTATGAAGCAGAATGCTGTAATATGGCCACATAAATAAGGGTCTACTTGATGCTATTATAAGAGGAGGAGAAGATTTCCTTTACATTCCAAAGGGTCATGGAGTGAATCGAGAAATACTAAGGGAACTGATAATAGCGGAGATACAAAATAAAGGACACCATACCGCGGATCGAAACCCGTGGTACGTAACGGAATACATCTACTGGCCAGAGATGAGGAAGGACTTCAAAGACTATGTCCAGCAATGTGACATATGTCAACTGAATCAGGAAAGGACTACATTGCCTACTGGCAATATCCTTTTGCTCCCCTTTTCTTGTGAGATATTTTCCAGCTTTGCTATCGACTTCGGGGGTCCTTTCATTCAGCAGAGGGGATATAATTTAGTATTAGTATTAGTAGATAGAGCGGTTGGCTACAGCTGGCTAATACCAACATCAGTGAACGCGGGTGTGATTTCGACAATGTAATTACTCCGTCACCGTATATTCACCACTGATGGAATACCTATGTCGCCTGTTAGTAATGCGGACCTGCTCTTCAACTCCCACTTTTGGAAGCCAACATGCAAGACGATACGAGTCGAAACATTATGGCTACCCATGACTACTACTAGACCAATTGACAAGCAGCAAGAAAGATTGAAGAACTGAAAACAGCATTAAGGAATATTGTTAATGTACGCCACACAAACTGGCTTACCTCTCTCCCTGAAGTGACCGCTTACTCTAATGCAAGTCACTGGAATACAATAGGAATGTCCCCATACAAAGCCGTGTATGGATGAGAATACCAACTACTCGATACCTATAAAGTCAACGCAACAACAGTACCTGCATCCGATGACTACTGCAATCAACACCAAGAGATCAGGAATACGGTATACCCAGCATCATGGTTAGCTAGAGCAAGATCAAGTAGAATGACGACTAAGAGGAGGAACCCACAGAAACCATTGGAGATTGGGGAAAGGATTACGGTTTTTGTGGACCACTTTGCAATGGAATCCACCAGATTGCGGAAATTACTTTCACATTGGCAAGGTTCCTTTACAGTGCTCGAATTTGATAGACATACAGGGAACTACACGGTTTGCATGGATGCATGGATGTACCCGAGAAAGAAGGGAGTATTCCACGGTTTGGTAGTCAAACTATATCACCGTGACCAGGAATTACAGTAACCAGGACGAGTATTTGCGATAGCGGCACCGATCATTATCAATCAAGAACAGGAATGGGAAGTGCTATCAGTCCTCAATTACCGTGAACAATATGGCAAAGGACTGTTCCTCATTAGTTGGAAAGGGTATCCAGCAAGTGAGAACAGTTGCGAACCTGAGGATGGATTAGAACATGCAGTGTATTTGATTCGGACATGCTGGACAGATAACATGCCCGCAGATGAGTTTCCTGCGATATTTGCCCCCTTAATTCCGATGTGTTATTCTCGCGCTAAGGATTGCTTAGAGCGCTATTCAGATGTACCCACGATTGATACAGGTTTTTGGGATACTTATTTGAATTCTGATTATAAGAGTGAGGATTGGGGATTTTCTAGTTATATTTCAAAGCAATGGTTTTATTTTGTTTTCGGGCGGTAACCAGTGCATGTTCCTGCTTCAGGACTTTCAAGTATTCGTTGATATTGATTGTGTTTTGAATTTGTTTCAGGAAACGAGGTTTGCCTCTATCCTGAGAATATCTGGTTTGATACTCTATATGGTTCCTGTTTGGTTTTGAGTCTCGATTTGATACTCTATATATTCTATGTTTGGTTTCGAGTATCGGTTTGATACTTTATTGGTTTTATGTTTGGTTTCAAGGGTACCATTTTGGAAGTCTTATATGTTATGAGAACAAGGCTTCCGGTAGCCTAAGAAGTGTATTTAAGAATTGCTATTCTACATGTTAGAAAAAGCAGACTTCGACAGACACAGTTTTCAATATACCCTGTTGCACAGTTATCTTCATCAGTTCGATTGGGAAGTCTTTAGTTTGAGATCCACCAAACATCTCGGAGACTTCACTACTCGCGATATATTAAGCAGTTTCTTCAATAACCTCCGTTAAAGCCTTCGGACTTTGCTTTGCTAGTTACCACTTGGGGTTAAGATTAAAGCACGTTAACACCACATTTTCCGCACCTCCCTAAAGGTGGTTACCGTCCTTTCTAAATTACAGAAAATCGTTGATGGTGCGCCCCTTAGCTCAACAGATCCGACTGATAAAACATCCATCTGGCATTCCATGTCGCACTACTGGAACACTATACCGAGTCAGTCCATGGTAATTTTCAACAACCCTAAAACAACCGGAAGACCTTGATGGCAATCTACAATGGTGAGTAGAGAAAATAGTAAGAAGCGAGATTCGCTTATACACAAAATGGGTACGCAGCCACTATCAAGTAAAGTTGGAACTCTGGTACTTGGTCTGATGGCAAGGGTGTTCAGAAGATGAGAACACATGGGACCCTGCTACCAGTATGGAAAACGCCGTGGAAGTTGTGGAGAATTTTCATAATGAAAATCCAGACATGCCAGACAGGGCAGAAGTAAGACAGAGAGGAAAAGGTTTTCCTACCATAGTCACATAAACACAGGAGGTTTTTTACCATGACAAGACTGTGTCTGAATATGTATTTAAAATTAGAAATTTTTATTAAGGCATTCGAGGCGAAGCCTCATAAGATGGAGCTCATGTTAGGCATATGGAAATCTGAGAAAAGTGCTCAGACCCAGGGTAGGGTAACATTGCACGGACCTGTGATTTTCCGGAGGACCAACACCCTCCACGGGCTTCCTTATAGGGCCCGCTGGTCATTACCAAGATTTCAAGAGTTGCATCCAGTAACTAAAAGGTCACATCAATCAAGCCCGCTTCATAACACCATTAATGCCGCTGCTATCTGTTCGACTGCATGCTGTTTACCGGGTATAGGGGAGTGGACCTTGCGCGATATCTGGGAAGTAGAAGGGAGGAGATCTGGCTTAGGTGCATTGAGATAGTAGGCTTCCAGGGTAGTCTTCCTAAACCATGGGCCGAATGTGGCGGGACATTTTTGACAAAATGCTGGAAGAGGATATCCCGGTACCAGACGCTATTAGGCGTATTCCGAATCTACCCATACTCTTTTGAGATCAGCTGTAGGTTGCATGGTCCTAGTGATAGAATCCCGCGCTGGAGGCCAGCGGAGGAAAGGGAAGCACGAACAGATCGGAAGACCTAGATAGGTCATAGTCCCATAAAGAGGTTGACACATCAGGCTCAGACTTGCAATTGGTACTAGGTGGCCAAGCATGAACGTAATCACTTCATGACTGAAGAGATGTCACGAATCTGGCTTAGTAAGGAAGAGGTTTTCACATGACTTGCAGTTTTCAGTCATAGGTATGTTATGTTTCGCACATATGACTACTTTGGTCATATGATAAGGTTATGATAATATATTATGTTTCACACAAGACCTCATTTAGAGGGCATGGCGTTTTGCACATGTGACCACTTTGGTCATATGACTGATTTATAATGTTTTAGTATGACTCACAGTTGTGAGTCATATGTGGCGCGTGACTTGAAGAGTGAGTCACAAGGGCGTGAAGGGCAACTACATAAGGAGGCCATTAGGGTTGAGCAGATAGGCCATCCTCCGTCTCCTCTACACACCCGGCGATTGAAATCAACCCTCAACGCTAGGTACTCACGAACTATCCACCCCCCCTCTCCTCCCACGATGGCTTCAGCCTAGGAGTGACGGCCATCTCCCTCCTCTCCTCACTACCCTCTTCTACCCTTTTAGGCGTCGAGGCTTTCCTCCCTCTGGGTTCCGGTACTGCCTTTCTGCTGCCCGTTCTCGCCCCTTTCCTCGCTTAGCTAGGCCCCTCCTCACGGTCGGCGACCGGTCGCTTCCCATGCTTCAGACGGCTGGGAACACGGTTTCTGCGGTACGCGAGGACTACTCTTCAGGCCTGATGGTCGAACTCGCTCCTCTCCTTCCTTGGGAACCTCTCTTCTTCATTTCCGTTTGGCGTGGGCTGTGGTAGATGCCTGTCTCCCTGTGTGCACGAGCACCGTGGGGGAACGCCTCGGCTAGTGACTACGGGGCCTGTCTCGCTTGAAGATTTGGCCATAACCTCCTAGTCTTACGGTTCAAGTTGGGACTACTCTTGTTGGAGACTGCCTAGCATGACACGAACGCGATTACCGATAGATGACACGGTCGCGTTCGGTTTCTGGCCCGTTCTGCAGTTTGGATTGGCTTGCACCCTACTGCTATACCCTCCCTCGGCTAGCACCCTACTGCTCCACCCTCTCTCGCCGCAGCCAACAGGTGGCTCTTTTTCTCGGTTAAGTCGCGTTCCGGGATAACTTCTACGGTTTTCTGCTCCCAGCGCGTACCTCAGGCTTGGTTGTTGTAGGTCTCACCCTGGTGCGAGTTTTCTTTTGTTCGTTTCTGAGATGTCCCGGGCGGTTACCTTCTTATGTTTTCCTTGCTTCTTCTTGGTTAGCCTTCTCCTATTCTCTGAGTTCGCTTGCGAGGTAGGGACGGGTTTTTCTTTGGGGCGAGATGTACTGTTAGGCCCATACCAGAGGGTCTTGGAGATACGGTTGGGCCAGTCGGGAGGAGGAATCGGGATTGTTTATGCCATAGCTAGCGCTGCATGCAAGTTCTTGTACCCTAAATAACACCGAATACATGATGATAAAAAAAAAGAAAAAAGAAAAAAGAAAGGCTGAGCAGATAGGCTGGCCACCACACGCGAGGTCTGACGTCGGTGTATGCCCCCCTCTCGTGGAGGAACGCTGTCCACTCCCCTCCTATAAGGAAACACCTTCCCATCGATGCTATCGCCCATCGAACCCTCCCCTTCCTCCCTGCTTCTGGCCCCCTGCCGGTGGCCTCCCCTGACCTCCTCCCGCCAGCCTGTCTCCCAGTGGCGATAGATGCCTCCTCATACAGATCGATCAAGCTCAAACTCAGATCAGCACTAGTCAAAGACTGGAACGTCCAGTTCCCACCGCCCCCTACCTACCCCTACCCCACTTCTCTCTCCCCCCACCCGTTCATGGGGCTTGGAAGGTTTATGGCGGGTGGGATCCACCAAATGCGCTCAGGCAAGAGCTACCTAGCTGCCCACCCGTCATGGTTCACCGAGGACCCTTCTCCCCTCTGCCCGCTTTGCGAGGAAGACGAAGAGGACTTCAACCATGCCATCCGTTCCTCCGAGGCCCCCTAGGAACCTAGGGAGCGCCACCTCCAGGGCCTCACTTCGGTTGATTGGGACAGCCCCCTCTGGTTAAGCCCCTCCGCCCTCAACGCCCTCGCTAGATACATAAACGTCACAGCGACGGGCTTCCCGCCAGGCATGCCCGCGGCAGAAAGGGACCCCCAGCAAGAGCCAGACACAGACGTGGCTGCGCTTCCGATCCACGGCTTCGCCCCCTGAGGGGCGCCCAGCCTATATCCATTTTGTTTGCCTACTTTGTTTGGAGAAGTATTTTTCGTTATGATTATGCACTTTATGGTTTTATTTCCTTAAGGGATTTCGCGTCGGCTATCGGACACACTTAGGAGGATTTTATACTTCGGTGCGGTTGTTTCTTTTGTTGCTGGCGAGTTTTTAGATCAAGGTTTTGTTTATGCCATAGCTAGCGCTTCTTTTTTTTTTTCTTTTTTTTTTTTTTA
>JACCEG010000248.1:139899-210976 GCA_014065205.1 Tuber brumale | reverse complement strand
CTGCATGCAAGTTCTTGTACCATAAATCAACGAATACATGATGATAAAAAAAGAAAAAAAAAAAAAGAGAAAAAAAAGAAAAAAAAAAAGAAAAAGAGAAAAAGGCTGAGCAGATAGGCCATCCTCCATCTCCACTCTTTTCCTCACGGTTTAAATCAACCCTCAATGCTTGGGGTCCTACGAACCATCCACCCCCACCTCTCCTTCCACAATGCCTTTGGCCTAGGAGTAACGGGCATCCACATCCTCCCCACTGTCCTCCTCATCCTTTTTACAAATCGGGGCGTTACTGCCTCTAGGTTCCGGTATGCCTTTCGTGCTGCCCGTCCCCACCTTGCTCGTCCCTTGGTGAGGCCCCTCCACACGGTTGGCGGCCGTTCGCTTGCCATGCTTCACACGGCTGGGAACAATGTTTACCATATGCGGGAACTCTCCAACAGGGCCTTGGGTCGATCTCGCTCCTCCCCACGGTTGGCTTAAGCGGTGGTATCCCATCCAACAAGTGACGCTATATCTTGTAGAACCAGGGACTACATGATAGACGTGGTAAGATCCCTTGCGTTCCGCCCCTAGGGATGGCCTAGTCTCAAGTGAACACGATTACCATGAGTTGACACGGTCATGTTCCGCTTCGGTCCTGCCCGGATAGTTTGATCGACTTGCACCCTACTGCTACACACTCGCGCGTCTTGCACCCTACTGCTCCACCACCCTACCTCGATGCCCCCGGGTGTCTCCACCTGGCTTCACAGTCTGGACTGCACTAGTCCCTGTGTCCTCCCACATGTTTCCTTTTCCTAGGCCTGGGCTTTTCTCTCCTTGGTTCCCGGTCTGCTTTGCGGAGCTTGCCCTTAGCCCGCAAACGTATTTTTGTCGCAGGTGGCACTGATCGGCCGAGTCAAGACCATTTAGCCCGGGGCTTGCTCTCAGATTTAGACCCCTGCAGGGAAGCCGGGTTTCTTTGGTTCTGAAGGGCTTAGGTGGCTTTTCTTTACAGTCTTTACCGATTGTGTATACTATAAGTTGCGGGATGGGTGAGCTTTTTTGCCTGTGTGGGGGTCTGGTGGGTGGCTTCATGTTCTTGGGGTTTCGGTCCTGTCTGCCAGTGTGGCTTTCTGTTCCGTTTCCTTGACAGTTTTTCTTCTGCCTGTTTCGGGCTGCCATAGGGGTGGAGGTTTATGTGTCAGCCATCGCTAGAGCTGCATGCGGACGGTGTACCTTAAACGCAGAATAAAATTGATGATAAAAAAAAAGGAAAAAATTGAACAAAAAAAAGAGGCCACATACATACGCTCTTCACGCTGCATTCTAAGTTATTTACTTACCTATGACTCTATGCTTTTACATATATAAAACACTTTATGCTCTTACAAATATCTACCTACGAGACGAGAACTCTACTACACGAGTAGAGTTAGAGAAAGAGCACGATAGGCGATAAGGATCAGAGACACGACAGTCTCTCCCACCTCATCGTAGATATAAGGCTAAGAACTATTGTCAAGAGAAAGGACAAGACAAGAATCATCAACCCGTTACTGGGAACTGATACCAGTTATGGATCGTAACGTTACGAACGTCATATACAGCGACGCTTAGACGATCCCAAGGCGGACTATACCCTTCAGGATTGGTCCTTAGAAATTCCCAAGGTAGCCGACAAGTTACAAGGAACTATTTCATAACTGCGAAGAACTCCGATCCCGACCACACCCAAAGATTACTCTGTATACCCAGCGGCAAGGTCTGAGGAAGTAGACAAGACAATGGAGAGACTAGGACCAATAGGAGGAGAAGGGGTTGGCCCTGCGCCAGGCCTAACACCAGAGCAGTGCCAGAGCTGAGTCGCAAACAGACCGAACAAATCATGATGATGATAGGACAACATCGACACAAGTTCAAATAACCAGAGACCTATGCTGGAAAAAGACACCAGCTGCGGAACTGGGTGGCCGAGTTGACGCTTTGCTTTCGCGCCAGTGATTGGCAAGAAGGACATGATGTGGAAACGATCATTTACGTTTCCATTCTCCTGTGGGGAGATGTAAGCAAATGGCTCACGCCATACATGGAAGGCAATAAACCAACAAGATGGAGGAGCTGGGAAGGGTCAAAGTAGCAATCAAACAGCAGTTTGGAGAGGCGGACCTCTAGGGTACAGCTAGGATCTATATAATAAATATGGAGCGAGGATCTGGATCCATGACGGAATACGGGAACGAGTTCTGACTCCACCCGACGAAAGCACGATTGGATGATATAACTGCATCACAATAGCTATATGCGGGATTGTCGCTAAGATTACGGCCAGAATTAGAACATTTCAACTCCGAGACTACTACACTCGATGAACTGGCTGCATGGGCTATCAAGAAAGAAACTTGACTAGCAATCCGAAAGAACCTAAAAACGGAAAGGTTTGGAAGGCCAGAGGAAGCTACGACACTAAGGAACACGGATGGAATGTTCAGACCAATATCGTAGGCCTACGAAGTAAGTTTCAAACATACGGTTGATTGAGAGGTGGCAATGAACAAGGCACAAACCAGGCGGCCTCTTAACCTATCCAACACAGAATACAAAAAGCGGTAAGAGCAAAATCTCTGGTGAAGGTACGGAGACAATGGACACCGAAGTACAAAATGCCCAACCAAGCGGTCCATGCAAAGAAGGCGATGATACCCGCCCCAGGCAACAACTGGATCACAGAGCAGAGGAGGACCAACTGGAGAGAGATGACCAGGGAGGAGGATCAAGCGGAAAAAGAGAACGGTCGCCAGTATGTGATGGTCTGATAGACAAGAAGGGGAAGAAAACTATGGGAAAATTAAAGACAGAAACCAACAGAAAAAAAAGAATTCACAGCAGCAAATTAGTACACGGCACTACAGGAAGAAGAAGGAGATCATATTAGGATGAAAGCGACAGTATACGAGACGAAAAAGAAAGGTGCTACAACACGCAGGAGGCGCAACTGGGGGGCAAGTAACATTTGATCGAAAAGGAAATCTGCGACAAATACTATTACCTCCTGATCCTGACAAGAAAGACAAGACAGGTCTATCTATGGGATGGAAATCCCGGCACAATGGGACCAATAACCCATACAGTACAGGTCCCTATGGCCATAGGCAGCCATAGGGAAGAGGCAACCTGATAGGCATATGGAAATCCGAGACATGTGCACAGACCAACGGTAGGGTAACTGCGCACAGACCCTCAATTTACCGGACTCCCAACAGCCCCCTCTGGCCCCCTTATGCGGCCCTCACGTCATTAGCGAGATTCCGAGAGTTGCGTCCTATAACTAAAATGTCACATCAATGAAGCCCACTTCATAACACCATATACGTTGCTACCGTCCGTCTGACCGCATGCTGTTCGCAGGATATATGAGGTGGGACCTTTGGTGACATCTGTGAAGTGGAACGGAGGAGATCCGGAGGAGGCCGATTGAGATAGTAGGTTTCAGAGTTAGGCTTCCTAAACTACAGGCCAAAGGTGAGGGGACGTTTTCGGAGAAATACTCTAGGAGGATATCCCAGTAGTGAAAGCTATTAGGGGTATACTGAATCCACCCATACCCTTCTGGGATCAGCTGTAGGTTGGTTGGTCCTAGTAATAGGACCCCTCTATGGAGGCCGGCGGACTAAGCGGAAGGATGCTCAGAATGGAAGACCTAGATAGGGCGGCGACCCTTAAGACGTTGACATGTCGGGCACAGACTTGCGATTGGCACTAGGTGGCCCAGCATGAGCCTGATCACTGCATGACCGATGAGACGACAGGAACTATAGTAAACAAGACTATAAGTCATATAAACGTCTATGCGGACATCTAAGTGGGAGGCGGCTGCTTGGTATAACAAATAGCGCGGTAATCCCAGGGGAGGAATACTATTCCGAGTCCGCGAAAAGGGTGTGATAAGTTTCAGGGTCAAACGATGTGCGCACTTATAAGATTCTGGACGTTTGCGTATTAAAACCAAAGTGGTACTTCAGAGGCCGAGTAGTTAGCAGTAGTCCGCAAACACTGAGACATGGGATATAAATATTGAAGTTCCTCGTTAGCTTTACAGATATCATCAAGCAACGGAGAAGAGATCTTATCAATATAAAATTATTTACCTCATAAATCTTACGCTTACTTTTGTTATATTGAGACAAGCCTTCCTCAACAGATTCTCCGAACCAAGATTTTGGCCTACGTCCCTCGGTTATATACTTGAGTTTCGTGTCCCCCTAACAGTATATTGATAGTTCTCGTGTTACCAAGACTCACTATATGAACTACCAGTTCACTTCAAACTCCACCCTCACCTTAGACTTGGATTACATTTTCGTAGCACCTAGCTGCCCCGTCTATATGCAGACATTGGTAGATGTCCTCGATAGCGAGCTCTGCGAGATTGCAGAAGAAAACACACGAGAACCCTCCTGGCTCACAGTACCTTTCGGGATCCCATTGAGGGAACAATTCAATTCCATATACCGTACTTGGTACGGACATGACTTCGAGTAGAGTTCTACCGACTCGATAAACCTTGTCGACTGGAGTACCCAGTACTCCGATAACAACAAGGCAGGCACAGAGATTCCGGGGCCAGTCATCCCCTCGGCTTGGCCCTGATAAAATCCTCACATGTACTATAAGTACATCCTAAACCTGGAAAAAATGGGGATTCAGGTTTTGAGTCCAGAGTCGGACCAACCGAATCCTTTTATACCTACACCTCTATAGTATCTCAAGCGTTGGATACCTTACATATGATTCCTTAAACCTTGTAAAGGATATCAAGAACTCTTGTACGAAGTCCCAGTAATCACTCATCCAGGGCTATTAGAGCAATTAGCATACCTAGAAAGCATCACAATGGCTGAGATACCTCAAGACCTGAGAAAAAGGATAACAGCCGGTGAACCAATGGATCCCCAGCCCGACACCAGGGATAAGACCGATAATTCGGCAATATGGAGCCCCGCCCGATCAACACCTCATGTACCCATATTCCGGAGAGGAGGCGCACCCTCTCGCCGATCCTCTTGTGTCGCAAGTACACAACGGATATCAAGGGCACCTACACCACAATCAGGTGGAAGCCATGCTGCAAACCTAGCTAAATTGGCTACACGTTTGGGATTTATGTTAGGTCGAATCAGGCAAGATATAGACTCCTCGCTTGACCAGGCCAACATCGCCTTCAAACATCTGAAGGGGGCTACCCAAGACAATACCTTAAAGCTACTTAAGGTTCAACCGGAGATCATCGATGGACAAGATATCCATCATAATGACATTGCAATCTTGTTGATGCAGCTAGCCGGTGTGGAGAGCGAAGTTCAAGGGACACAACAGGAAATGATACAGGAACTGACAAAGAAGATTGACGTCTAAGATAGGCGTCAATAGGAACATGAAGAGGTAACCACAAGGTTACATGGGACACTCGGGCAGGAAAGCCAGGCGGAATTAGCCCCAGACCAGGCGTTGGAACAAATGGTCAACGACCTAAGGGCAGAATTCCAAGAATTCCGAAATCAAAGCATCGCTCAGGAAACACAAATCAATCATACCCTAGGACCCATGTACATAGATCAGACTACTAGTCAAGCGGAGATTCGCAGGTCACAGGACTAGTAACAGCCGCCGAACGGTGAGACGAACGATACCTTAAAGGTATTAACTGCATCTATAAACAAGATGTTGACTGCGGCATCAAGTGCTTAAGCTGCAGGACCCGCACCCTTACCTACTGTCCAGGAGACGGATGACGAAGAATACTACGCTCCGCCTACCCGGAGACAAAAGTGAAAAGGCAAGGAGAAACACCAGAACAGTCTGGAATGGCAGAGACGCTAGCCAAAGCGATGGTGCTAAACATCAAGCAACCGTCAGAGCCACCCCCAGTCTTTGAAGAGAGACCAGCACCAAATATATATGTAGGGATTTTGCAATACACGGACTATTTCGAAAGAAACCCGCGAATTTGTGACGATGCCCGGGAATGAGTTATATTTGTCCTCAGTCGTACAAAAGGAGAAATAGAGCTTCCGTACACCATTTGCTATAGGAAGGCTATGAACAGACTTCAAGGGGAAACCCCACAACCAGAACTGGCAACATGGACTCATTTTGAACAAAATATGATCAAACAGTTCGCTCCGGTGGAAGCCGAATGACTAGCACTTTGTGCCATGAAACGAGGGGAGTACGATGGTAGCATTGAACGTTACCTAAACATCTTGGACAACAATAACATTCGTGCACACATGACTGCAGAGTCCCGGAGGGCGGAAGTGGAAAACAAACTTCCAGAACAAATTGTCGACAGATTGTCAGCTATGCAATATACAACGGATCAAGAATGGGCGGAGGCGCTAAGGCTGTGCGGTCGGTCAGAAGAAGGACTACAGCCAAGAGAGAAAATTGGGCGTAACGAACTGTCGAAGCCCAAAGTAGTCCAAGAGGTCAAAAGAGAAGACCGACAGGATTCTAATCCGAAACGATCAAGGGATACTAAACCTTGTGGCAAGGGAGGTGGAGCCCCACCACGAAAATAGAAAAGGGACGATGAACCGGAGAAGCCCAGGAAAAGGTTGGGAGGTGCGACACAGACCACCTACACCAACTTCGACCCTGCCCATACCGGTATCCCGTAGAGTGTGATAGACACTTGGAGGAAAGAAGGAGATTGCACAGGTTATGGAAGGAAAAACCACACCTAGCAGACGTGTGGGGGAGACGCCCATATATCGGCGGCAAAAGTCTGCTCAAGACCGATAAAAATGGAAATTTGACGAGCAAGATCCGCTATTGTAAAGCCTAAATGAGCTCGCAAAGTCCCAACTGTTCAGCACCCAGCCCGAGTGGATAAAATCTGCGAACGGGCAGGCGAAGGCGATTCGGTATTCGGTGTCCCAAGGGAGCTGGAATCGAAATGGGAACCCCCTTGGGCTGCGGTATATTGGGTACCGACCACGACGGGGATCGGGTATTCCACGTGCAACTACGGGAATCGAAATTCAAAAATGATCTCGGCGGCGCGAAGCAACTCTCTCCTTTCAGGATCAATGCAAGTAGGCTCAGAGTGAAGGAACCCCACGTGTGACTTACGAGCTCGAACACAACAATCAATATATAGCGAGTCTTTATCGCCTGAGAGGATAGTCAACATGCCCGCATGGCCCTGGAGCCAACAGTGCGAAGTTCCTCGAGTCACCTGGTGGTTGCCTGCTACCCGTGTGCAAGCAAGTTACTATACCAAAAAGGTTGGAACATAACCTTGCAAGATCTACTGGATAACAATACACAACAGGAGGACAAGCAACGCGGGCCATTCCACGTACCATACGAGTCAGAGTGGTATTAAACGTATGGACGATCTTCCCTTCTGGCCTGAGTGTGGGATAGGGATTTAACGCTTTGGTGCGCAAGGTCCCTCTGAGGGAGCTGGACGGATCACAGAAATCCTAAGGGCAAGGACTTGGTGAATACGGAAACCCCACACCAGGGGAGTAAAAGGGCTAATAACTGCCCAAAGATCTGCTACGAGCCTAGGTCTGGCATGTCGGGAGAAGGCATCCAGCCTGAAAGCTGGTCGTGCGCAATAGCGTATCGGTGAAATGCCCCTAAGTGTGTAGACCCAGATTGTCCGCGCTAAAGAGTTACTAGTTTGTCTGAGGAGACCTCAATGGTCAAAACTATGCATGCGTAGTAACAATCATCTTGTTACCTACACCCCTCACCAACGATGCCTAAGCGAAAGCAGCAAGAAAGTCTTATCTGCGCTAAGTGCAAGGAACTAAGGGCTCCAAAACTAAAATTATACAACTCTGCGCAGGGGATCGCTTACCTCCATATACAGGATAAGCGATACAAAGTTAAAGTCTTATTAGACTCGGGATGCAACGTATTCCTTTTTCAATAAGGACCTAGTTGAAGACCTTCGCGTTCCTTCTGCACAGCGCAACAATGCAGTCCATATCTTAGGCTTTGACGGATCGCCATCTGCCTCTGGAGAGAAGTGTTACACTCTCCCAATAAAATTGGAAATATGCAAAAACTGACAAATCTCTACAATGTCGTGTGAAGTGGCTAAAGCAGGTCACGATGGGGTGATAATTCCTTTTGGTTGGTGGCATCGTGAACACCAAGTGTCTCACATAGAAGATGCAAAAGATTCGACCTTCTCCACAAAATGTTACGAAAACGGTGTGGAAGAAGATGAAGGAATAGGGGACATGTTCGAATATGAGGAATCCGTCACTTGGGATCGTAATGCCTGCCACATTGGAAGAATTGGAGCCATCCAAAATACGGTGGAATCCGAATCATTACCGAATGAATACGGGAATTACAAACATTTGTTTGAAGCCTAGACGGCAGAAGAATTACCTCCAAGACGAACATTCGATCACGAAATCAAACTGATTCCAGGTTCAACTCCCACCGCGGGACATATTTATCCATTGGCTTAAAAACAGCTTGAGGCTTTACCAGAATACTGGGAAACGATGATCAAACAAGGAAAAATCACGCGGAGCCAATCGCCTGCAGGCGTACCCATATTATTCGTACCCAAACCAGGTGGTAGACTACGCCTAGTTGTGGCTTATCGAAATCTAAATAAGATCACTATCCTCAACAACCATCCCCTTCCACTGATGTCCGAACTCGGAGATAGAGTAGTAAGCTCAAACATCCACGCCAAGTTAGACCTTAAGAATGGCTACCACCGGTTTAGGACAAAGGAAGGAGATGAATGGAAGACAGTGTTCCGTACAAGATACGGACACTACGAATATAAGGTTAACCCTTTTGGATTCCTCAATGCTACGGCAACCTTCCAAGATGTGAGAACCAAGTTCTACAGGAATACTTGGACGTCAGAGTCGCGTGTTACCTTCATGATATTCTCATCTACTCAAAGGATGAAGAGGAACACATCGAAGCTGTTAAGAAAGTTTTACAAAGTGTATCCGACTTTCAGTTAGCGGTATCGCTAATGAAAGCGACTTTCCATGCCACGGAGCTGGAATTCCTGCGCTATATGGTGGCAGTCGATGGGGTGTCTATGAGCACCCGAAAGGTAGAATCAATAATGGTCTGCAAAGCACCTAAGTCGCTTGGAAAAGTACAAGTCTTTAGGGGATTTTCTAACTTCTATCGACGATTTATAAAAAACTTCCCGGCTATTTGCAAGCCAATAACCGAGATATTACAAGGAAATCTGCAAAATTTTGAATGGGGAGCTGAGCAGGATACAGCTTTCGTGGAGCTAAAACACCGCTTCACAACAGGCACCATACTGCACCACTTCTTCCCGGAAAGAGCAACCGTGGTAGAAACCAACGCTAGCGATTTTGCACTCGGCTGCATCCTTTCCCAATACTTTGAGAAACGGTTACACCCAGTAGCTTTCCATTCCAGAAAATTGAACTAGGCGGAACACAATTATGAGATTAATGATAAAGAGCTCTATGCAATCCTACAAGCTTTTAAAGAATGGAGACACTACTTGATCGGAACAGAAAAACCGATCACAGTCTTTACCGACCAGCAAAACCTACAATACTTCTGCACCTCAAAAGTCTAGACAGGCCGTCAAATTCGATGGGCTCAGAAGTTGGTAGAATACAATTTTCTCATCGTATACCGACCAGGGACAGGGGGCGGAAAGCCAGATGAATTAAGCAGATGGCTAAAGTACCATCCTGATGAGGGAGCTACACATCGCTAACAGAAAACTTTGAATAAAAAAAGTTTCTTGGTATTGCTAGTAGCGAGAGTAGGCGATGAAGGAGAAGACTGGGATGGAGATCAAGATTTGGATTTGGAACCTCGAAGGGGAGGAAAGGAACCCGCGATTAGGGTCAATAGACGGAGCAAAAAGGCATACTTGCCGATAAAGGGCTCGAGAATAGGGGCAGGATAGGGCCTGTACACAATTGAAGATAATATCATCCCGAAATATGGACAAGAATTAATAAGTACGCGTATAGCCGTGGGGCTACCCAAAGGAACTGGCGGAAGATTTGCCCCAAGAAGTGGATTAGATGTCAGAAGCGGAATCTCGACCGGCGCAGGAGCAATGGATGCTGATTACACCGGCGAACTCAAGGTCGTACTTTTCGACCATAAGGATGTCGACTGCCAAATAAACATGGGCGATCGTATAGCTCAACTAGTGGTAGAAAAAGTCCACACCTCGAACATGATGGAAGTAGACGCCTTGGAAGATACAGAACGAGTAGCCACGGGATTGCCAAGCACCGATATAGCGACAAGATCCTTAATCGTCAAGGAACAGGAACCTAGTATCAGCTACCTACAAGTATCAGCTAAAGACACAGAACATTGGTATGATATTTCAGAAGTACCCGAAAAGGTTTTAATGTCAAATGCTATTAACCTAGAGAAAGGTCTAAAGCAATTCAATTCGGAATTGCTGAATGAAATAGAGGCAGCTATCAGGACAGACGCAGCGTAGAGGCAACGAAGGGAAGAGCTCATCAGGTTAGGAGACGAATGAAAGGATTTTCCCAAAGACTGGACGTTAACCGACAATCTACTATATTATAAGCAAACACTATTTGTACCAGATAGTCAGGCGCTATATACGAAGATTGTATAAGGATGCCACGATGCAAAGGTTGCTGGACATTTCGCACAAGAAAAGGCTTTGGGAATAATCTTGTGAGACTTTTACTGTAAAGGACTTGTGGCATGGGTCAATAACTACGTACGATCCTGCGATGAATGCCAACATAACAAATCGCCTGGACACGCTAAGTACGGATTGTTGCAACCACTGCAAATACCCTTCGCCGCATGTGCGTCCATCTCGGTGTACTTCATTACACAACTACCAGAGTCGCAAGAATGCACTCAGATAATGGTAGTAGTCGATCAATTCACAAAGATGCCACATTTCATTGGACTTCAGACCTCGGCTATGGCCAAGGATATACCAAACGCATTCCTGCAAGAAGTATGGAGGCTGTGTGGCAGACCAACCAAAATCGTCTCGCACATGGACTTAAAGTTGGCAACAGAATTTTGGGAATACCTTTGCAAGGCGCTGGAAATTAAGCGAAGAATGTCAAAGCCATACCACCCTCAGACTGACAGACAAACTGAACGTACCAACCAAGTGCTGGAAGGTCACCGGTGAAGCTTTTTCAATTACGATCAGGATGACTGGTATCAGCTACTACCGCTAGCTGAACACTCCTATAACAACTCCGCAACCAATGTGCACGGGATGTTGCCATTCTATGCGAACTACGGATTCCATCCACAGACAGAATGGATGAAGGAGCGGGAAGCTTAAAATCCAGGAGCGACACTTTACGCAAACTGGATTAAGGCGATACATGCACAAGCAAGAGGGTCACTAGAAAAGAGAAGAGAAGGGATGTCGAAATATTATGGCCGCAAAGATAGACAACAGCCGGACTTCAAGATCGGGGACAAAGTAATGTTAAACGCCAAAAACCTGCGCATGCGATGGAAATCCAAGAGGCTAAGTCAGTAGCTGTACCGTCCCTTCCAAATTATGGAAAGACGCGGATCCAGGCCATTTAAGCTCAACATATCCGTCCGATGGAACTTCATCCGATATTCCATGTCGCACTATTGGAACCCTACCGCGAGTCAGTTTATGGCAATCGCCAGCAACCCCCTAGAGACCTGGAAGATATTGACAGCGATCTGCAATGGGAGGTTGACAAAATCGTAAGAAGCGGAATTCATTCTTACAGGAAACGAGAGCGTGGCCGCTATCAGGTTAAGCGGGAACTGTGGTACTTCGCGAAGTGGCAAGGGTGTTCGGAAGATGAGAACACATGGAAGCCTTCCACCGGTATGGAAAATGCGGAGGAGGATGTGGAGGATTTTCATAGTGAAAATGCGGACATGCCAGGAAGGGCAGAAGTAAGATAGTGAGGAAAAGGTTTTCCTGCCATGGCCAAGTTAATGCGGAAGGTTTTTTACCCTGACCACAATGTGTCTTAAAATGTATTTAGAAGAAATTATAAAATGGTTATAAAGGCATTCGAGGTGAAGCCTGGATGGAGCGAGCTCA
Source organism: Tuber brumale (assembly GCA_014065205.1). Taxonomy (NCBI): domain Eukaryota; kingdom Fungi; phylum Ascomycota; class Pezizomycetes; order Pezizales; family Tuberaceae; genus Tuber; species Tuber brumale. The sequence goes on along the minus strand of JACCEG010000248.1, from coordinate 198,891 downwards.
TATTAGGCATATGGAAATCCGAGACACATGCACAGACCCACGGTAGGCTAACGGCACACAGATCCTCAATTTACCTGAGTCGCAACACTGCTCTGTGGCCCCCTTGTGGGGCCCGCACCTCTTGAGCGAGACTTCGTGGGTTGCGCCCCATGACTAAAATGTCACATCAATGAAGCCCACTTCATAACACCATATAGGTCGCCGCCGTCCGTCCGACCGCATGCTGTTCACAGAGTATATGAGAGGGGAGCTTTGGCAACATCTAGGAAGTGGAACGGAGGAACTCCGCTGGAGTTGCATTGAGATAGTAGGCTTGAAACGTAGGCTTCCTAAACTATGGTTCGAAGGGGACAGGAGGTTTTAGGAGACATACTCTAGGAGGATATCCGCATAGTAAACGTTATGAGGGGTATACAGAATCCACGCATACCCTTCTGAGATCAGCTGTAGGTTGGTTGGTCCTAGTGATAGGACCCCTATACGGAGGCCGGTGGACCAAGGAGGAGCATGCTCAGAATGGAAGACCTAGATCAGTCGGCGACCCTTAAGACGCTGACATGTCGGGCGCGGACTTGCGATTGGCGCTAGGTGGTGCGGCATGCACCTGATCACTTCATGACCGTAGAGACCATTGGGACGATAGTCAACAGGACTTAAAGTCCTACAAAAGTCATTGCGGACATCTAAGTTGGAGGCGGCGATTTGGTATAACTAATAGCGCACTCATCTCAACGGGGGAATACTATTCTGTGTGCGTGAAAGGGTCTGATAATTTCGGGGTCAAGCGGTGTTCGCACTTATAAGATTCTGGATGTTTGCGTGTTAAAACCAGAGTGGTACTTCCTAGGCATAGCAGTTAGAAGTAGTCCGCAAACACACAGATTCGGGATATAAATATCGAAGTACCGCCCAAGCTTTACAGACATCATCAAGCAACGGAGAAGAGATCTTATCAATATAAAATTGCTTACCTTATAAATCTTTACCTTACTTTTGTTTTATCGTGACAAGCCTTCCACGACAGATTTTCCGAACAAAGAGTATGGCCTACGTCCCTCGGTTATATACTTGAGTTTGTTGTCCGCCTAATACAACCTGCCAGGTAGCGAACCTCGAAAACCAGGACCTTGTCCTAGGGATGCCATGGTTACGACAACATAATCCCACAATCGACTAGGACAAGATCAAGATTGCATTCGCAAGCGAACGATACACGACGTGATGTCTCAACAGTTCGCCAGTGGATGTACACGACCCCAGAAAGAGAGGCACAAGAAGCGAAACTGAAAGCACAATTCTACCAACTCAGAGAAGAACCGGCTCAGAGAATCAGACTCAAAAAGTTGCTCCAGAAGGCGCGGGGACCAACCAAGGGCTCCGGACAAGAGGCAGGGCACGACCTATATGCCGACGAAGGCAAATCGATCCTAGCAAAGGGTCAAGAGGCGATATCAAGCTGAATAGTTATAGGATTACCTCCGGGTAACTGCGGACAGATAGCACCTCGCAGCGGACCAGCAGTCACCAAACGACTCATTATCAAGGAAGGGGTTATCGATGCCGACTATGCGGGAGAGATTAAGGTGGTCTGCGCCAACTTTGCAGATATCGACCAAGAAATCAGACAAGGTGATTAGATAGCACAGTTGATTATTGAGAAGTTCAACCAGGGAGAGATGCGCGAAGTACGAAAACTTCCTGATAAAGCAAGAGGAACAAAAGGTTTGGGCAGCAAGGATAGGCCTAAAAACCACGAAAGAGGAATCGGCACAGATTCGAGAAATACTGGCCCACGCATTGAGACAATATTACAAGTGAGGAGGCCTTACAGGAATCCTTCAATGGAATACACGAGAAGAGAAGCTGGAATTGGCTTGAATCAATATCAGTACCGAATTGGCCATACGACGAAAGCAACAACAAAAAGAGAAGGAGTAGTACGATATAATACCACAAGAATACCAAGGGTTCACAAACCTGTTCCAGGAAAAAGAAGAAGACGGACCACCACCAACAAGGCCTGGAGTGGATCATATGATCCACATTGAAAACGATGAGGAAACGAAAGCCAAGAAAAAGATTCACTATCAACGCCTCTACCTACTGGGGGAAAAGGAGTTGGAAGCATTCCGCCGGATTATGCAACAGTATATGAAGAGAGGATGGATACGACATTTGTTTGCATCCGCAGGATCACCCATCTTATTCGTCAAAAAGAAGTGCGGAAACATGAGCCTGTGCGTGGCTTGCAGAGCCGTCAAGTAGGTAACCAAGAAGCATTGATACCCACTGCCACTGATTGGGGAAGCATTGGATTGATTAAGGGCAGCAAAAATCTTTATCAAACTAGATATCATGGACGCCTATCACGACATACAAATCAAGGAAGGAGACAGGTGGCAGACAACCTTTGCGACAAGATACGGGATGTAGGAGTATTTGGTTACGCCGTTTGGCCGGACCAATGCGCTGGCATCATTGCAACCATGAATCAATGAGGTACTCAACAAATTCCAGGATATATGTTGCATCCTCTACCTAGACAAGGTGCTCATAGATTCGTAAAACCGGGAACAACACAGGAAGGATGTCAGCAACATCATGAACGAGATTCTGGAATCGGGGATGATGATCAAACCATCCAAATGTGAGTTCCACCAGAAGGAAACCGAGTACCTAGAATTTATCATCAACAGAAATGGGGTTCTGATGGACCCAGTCAAAACGGCAGCCATATGGGACTGGGCGAAGCCGAACAATAACACTGACATCCTATGCTTCACGGAATTCTCCAATTTTTACCCACAGTTCATCGAAGGGTTTAGCAGGATGGCAAACCTCTTGAATAACCTAACAAAGAAGGATGTCAGATGGGAATGGGGAGAAAAGGAGCAGAAGGCCTATGACTATATACGAACCAAACTCCCTACAGCACCAACATTGGTACATTTCGATCAACGGAGGGAAACAACAATGGTGACAGAGGCAGCAAAATACGTCTGTTGGTGAATCTTATCCCAGAAATGCAAACAGGGAAAATGGTACCCAGTGTGCTAGTGATCGAAGACCATGACACCGGCCGCATGCAGCTACCAAGTGGCCAACAACGAACTATTAGCAATAGTTCAAGGACTCCGAGAATGGAGAAGATACATGCAGAACAATGACCATCAGGTCAGAGTTCTCACGGTCTACAAGAACCTAGTTCACTTCATGACAAGGAAGGAACTCAGCGATAGGCAAATCCGGTGGATGGAGAGTCTAAGCAAATATAACTTCCAAATCGAATACCGACCCGGAACAGAAGCAGGAAACCCCATCGCCTTAACCAGGAACGCAAGCGACAAACTATAAGACAAAGAGGGCGAAAGAATCAAGCCAAAAAATCAAGTTCTGCTCCTTAAGGAATACTTCGAAGCCATGGAATGAACAGAGAGCCAGGACGAGGACCCAGGAGAATTGCTGTAAGCAATTGAAGAAGAAAAAGAGTTTCCAGAGATAAGGGAGAACCGGGAAAGAGGAGACAAAGAAAGAAAAGGAGAGGCCGTAGCCCTCTGCAAATCGAAAAACTACCATATGTGGTACGATAGAAAGATATGGATACCAGAGGACGAAACGATTAGGACAAACCTTATCAAGAAACACCACTGCGAGAAACCAGCAGGACACAGGGTAACAGCTAAAACGACGGCGCTAATCACGCGGAAATCCTACTGGTCGGAAGTAAGAGAATCAGGTAAACGATAGATGAAGAATTGCGACATTGGCCAAAGGACGAAGGTCGTACGGCACCTAGGATATGGGATGTTAAAGCCCAGCGAGGCACTGGAAAACCTATTGGAATCCATATCTATGGATTTGATAACAGATTTGCCTAAGGCCAATGGATATGACTCAATCATGGTCGTGGTGGATTGCTTGACGAAAATGAGTCATTTCTTACCAACATGAATGCCTATGACGATGCGGCAGTTTGCAACAACCTTTATCAAAGAAATGTTACAACTTCATGGACTACCGAAAGATATCATCACCCATCATGGATCTATATTCACATCAAGAATATGGAAAGAGATAAAGGAAGAACACCCGATCAAGAGAATACTTTGTACGGCCTTCCCCCCACAGACCGATGGGCACACTGAACACACAAACAGCATATTGGAAGAAAATCTTTGAACCTAGATCAATTATCAGTAGGACAACTGGGATGAGCTATTGCCACTAGCGGAGTTTGCATACAACAACCGAAAACAAGAAACGATCAAGTCGACACCATTTTACGCAAACTACGGTCTCAACCCAGAGTATTAGGCCACAGGTCCTACGACCACCGGACTGATGAGCGAAATAAAAAATATGAGTAAATTACATGACACCCTTGGCGCAGACATGATGACAGCGCAACTACAACCAAAATATAACTACAATTTACAAAGAAAACCCAATCCACACCTACAACAAGGACATAAGGTGTGGTTACTACCACAAAACATACGAACAACACGACCATCCAAGAAGCTGGATTATAAGAAAATAGGACCATTTGAGATATGGGCAACGGATTGGGAAACGAGCATATAAACTCAACCTTCCCCCGTCCAGGAAAATACATAATACATTCCAAATCTTACTTTTCAAATGCTATCAAAACAACAAGCTTCCCTCACAAACGATTACATCTCATCCCTGTATCGAATTGGATGGAGAACCCGAATACGAACTTGACGAAATAATCAACTCCCGCTTATACCATGGTAACCTTCAATACTCTGCTACGTAAACCAGTTACTCTCCAGATCACGATCAAGAGTGGTACCCAGCTACCAACTTCGCAAATGCTCAAGATGCCCTCAACCTCTTCCACCCACACTACACATAGAAGGTGTCAGCCAAGCGTAGAGGAGGTTCAGGAAGGTTTCGAGCTTCTGCGTAGCCCCACAAGCCCTCTGCCAGACGGAGCCAAGCAGGTTGCGGGAGAAGAAGAAATCAGAATAAAGAAGAAGGAAGAGGAGAAGACCATTGAGGCCAAGTGGGCCAAGGTGGTAAAAGACAACGAACGAAACTATATCATCTATCAGTAGGCGACATGCTTGGACCACGGGTGCCCTGTGCACCTAGGCAGAAAAACAACGAAGCAACCACTTCCCGAGCATCAAGTCCGTAACAAAGGAGTCACCACCAACTACCCCAATACAAGCCGAATCGGCAACAGAACCACCACCTCCGCCTACCCGCCCCTCACAACATAAAATCTCCTGCCAGAACTGCGTCCCCAGGCACTGCTCTTATCATCAAAGGCAACAATGGGAAGCCAAGCGGGCAACTCGAGAGAGTCCGAGGACGGAATATAAGGAGGGGCAGGATACAAAACCTTTTGTATCCAAGGAAGAACTGAGCCAAACGGTGGAACAGTTGCGGCCAGAAAATGATCAGTTAGTGGAGGAAACAAAATAGTAAAAAGGAATGATCACATGCCTGGAAAACCAGGAAAGGAGATACCAGCGGACTATTGACGGAGCAACAAGCGGGATGGAAATAGCACGCACTGTTTACAACGACAAGATAGCGCAATCAGGCTAAGCGCTACGGAAGGAAATGCTCCAACTGGGAGCCATCATCGATGAAGTACGTTGATTCTGCCGCAAGGCAACCGCCAACTCCAAATACTTCAGGAGTTTCGGAGACCATCTCGATGATGAAAGATTCAAAGCTCAAAGGGACTCGAGCTTAGGGAGGGAGGAGCGAATGTCACCAATGTGGCTTAGTTAGGAAGAGGTTTTCACTTGACTCTTAGTTATGAGTGGTAGGTAGTTTATGTTTCACATATATGACCAGTTTGGTCATATGATATGGTTATGATGACATGTTATATTTCGCAGGTGACCTCATTTTAAGGTCATTGGGTTTTGCACATGTGACCACTTTCGTCATGTGCCTGATTTGTGATGTTTTGGTATGACTCACAGTTGTGAGTCATGTGTGGCGCGTGACTTGAAGAGCGAGTCACAAAGGGGTGAAGGGCAACTATATCAGGAGACCATTAGGGCCGAGTAGATAGGCCATCCTCCGTCTCCTCTACACACCCGGCGATTGAAATCCACCCTCAACGCTAGGTACTCACGAACCATCCACCCCCCCTCTCCTTTAACGATGGCTTCGGCCCAGGAGTGACGGCCATCTCCCTCCTCTCCTCAATGCCCTCTTCTGCCCTTTTACGCGTCGAGGCCTTCCTCCCTCTGGGTTCCAGTACTGCCTTTCTGCTGCCCGTTCTCGCCCCTTTCCTCGCTTAGCGAGGCCCCTCCTCATGGTCGGCGACCGGTCGCTTCCCATGCTTCAGACGGCTGGGAACACGGTTTCTGTGGTACGCGCGGACTACTCTTTAGGCCTGATGGTCGACCTCGCTCCTCTCCTTCCTTGGGAACCTCTCTTCTTCGTTTCCGTTTGGCGTTGGCTGTGGTGGACGCCTGTCTCCCTGTGTGCACGAGCACCGTGGGGGAACGCCTCGGCTAGTAACTTCGGGGCCTGTCTCGCTTGGAGATTTGGCCATACCCTCCTAGTCTTACGGTTCAAGTTGGGACTACTCTTGTTGGAGACCGCCTAGCAAGACACGAACACGATTACCGATAGTTGACACGGTCGCGTTCGGTTTCTGGCCCGTTCTGGCGGTTGGATCGGCTTGCACCCTACTGCTACACCCTTCCTCGGCTAGCACCCTACTGCTCCACCCGCTCCTGCCGCAGCCCACAGGCGGCCCCCTTTCTCGGTTACGTCGCGTTCCGGGATAACTTCTACGGTTTTCTGCTGCCAGCGCGTATATCTGGCATGGTTGTTGTGGGACTCACCCTGGTGCGAGTTTTCTTTTGTTTTTTCCGAGATGTTCCGGGCGGTTACCTTCTTATGTTTTCCTGCTTTTCTCTTAGTTAGGCTTCTCCTATTCTCTGAGTTCGCTTGCGAGGTAGGGACGGGTTTTTCTTTGGGGCGAGATGTGCGGTTAGGCCCATACCAGAGGGTCTTGGAGATACGGTCGGGCCGGGCGGAAGGAGGAATGGGGATTGTTTATGCCATAGCTAGCGCTGCATGCAAGTTCTTGTACCCTAAATAACAACAAATACAAGATGATAAAAAAAAGAAAAAAAAAAGAGAAAAAAAAAGGCCGCGTAGATAGGCCATCCTCCGTCTCCTCTACACACCCGGCGATTGAAATCAACCCTCAACGGTAGGTATTCACGAACCATCCACCCCCCCTCTCCTCCCACGATGGCCTCGGGCTAGGAGTAACGGCAATCTCCCTCGTCCCCTCACTGGCCTCTTCTGCCCTTTTTACGCGTCGAGGCCTTCCTCCCTCCAGGTTCCGGTACTGCCTATTGGCTGCCCGTTCTCGCCCCCTTCCTAGCTTAGCGAGGGCCCTCCTTACGGTCGGCGACCGCTCGCTTTCCATGCTTCAGACGCTGGGAACACGGTTTCTGCAGTACGCGAGGGCTACTCTTTAGGCCTGATGGTCGACCTCGCTCCTCTCCTTCCTTGGGAACCTCTCTTCTTTGTTCCCGTTTGGCGATGGCTGTAGTGGACGCCTGTCTCCCTGTGTGCATGAGCACCTTGGGGGAACGCCTCGGCTAGCAACTTCGTGGCCTGTCTCGCTTGGAGATTTGGCCATACCCTCCTGGTCTTACGGTTCAAGTTGGGACTACTCTTGTTGGGGACCGCCTACCAAGACACGAACACGATTACTGATAGTCGACACGGTCGCCTTCGGTTTCTGGCCCGTTCTGGCGTTGGGATCGGCTTGCACCCTACTGCTACACCCTCCCTCGGCTAGCACCGTACTGCTCCCCCCACTCTCGCCGCAGCCCACTGGTGGCTCCCTTTCTCGGATACGCAGCGTTCCGCGATAACTTCTACGGTTTTCTGCTGCTGGCGCGTATCTCTGGCTTGGTCGTTGTGGGACCCACCCTGGTGCGAGTTTTCTTTTGTTCTTTTATGGGATGTCCGGGGCGGTTACCTTCTTATGTTTTCCTGCTTTCTTCTTAGTTAGGCTTCTCCTATTCTCTAAGTTCGCTTGCAAAGTGGGGACGGGTTTTTCTTTGGGGCGAGATGTACGGTTAGCCCCATACCAGAGGCTCTTGGAGATACGGTCGGGCCAGTTGGGAGGAGGAATAGGGATTGTTTATGCCATAGCTAGCGCTGCATGCCAGTTCTTGTACCCTAAATAACAACAAATACATGATGATAAAAAAAAAAAAAAAAAAAAAAAGAAGGACAAGTAGATAGGCCGGACTTCCCCTGTTACAGCACCAAGGACCTAAAGTGGTATGGAAACACTGCTGCCTACGGGGCTAAATTCCCACGCACTTGGGAGGCGCAGACTTTCCGGGACGGGAAATACACTCCTGCTTCTGAGTTCCACCCGAACCCATCTTCCTCGGACCATCCCGGCCCACCCTCCTGCGCTCAGGCCGCTTCATCTGGACAAAAGAAGAAGGGAAAGTCGGGCAAAGGCAACAACACCCCGTCTGCTGCACAGGTTGCGTCTGGAACGGCTGAAAGTCGCCCGGTTAGGGGGCCAAAAAGCCTGCCCGCAGCTGAGCGACGTTTCTTCGCCCCTTGCTCGTCCCCCCTCCCCCACCTCTAAGCCGAACTTATAGCTGCCTCTTTCCCGGACTCTGCCGCCTCAATCCTACGCGAGGCCGGCTGCACTCTCCGCCTATCATTCTCTGCCCGTGTGAACGACAGAGGCGCCGTAACCCTCCTTGCCCTCTCACCTTTTGTTTCCTCAACCTCAAGCGCCCCTTACTACGAAGCGGTCTCTGCGAAACTCAATCAATCCTTCCCTGTCGGTGACTCCCCAGGGCTCCCCTTCCGACCTGCACCAAACGAGGTGCAACTGGCTGTTCACTCCCTCCCCATCGCGTACCTCCCTTAAGACGACGACGAACTATTTCAATCCCTTTCAAACACCATATTCAACCTCAACAACGTTCAGATCCTGTCTGCCAGCTACCTCAACCCCGCCCGCGTCTCCCGCACCCTGAAGAAGGCTACTTCGGTATTCGTCACAGTGGCCCCGGAGCATGAGACCGCAATGTTGGGCAACTCTTACCTTTACTCCTCTCGATGCAAGATCGAGGGAGCATACTCGGCTAATGGCCTTACTCCATACCGTAACTGATGTGAATACGGACACCACTCAGCTAGATGCAAGGTTGACCATCCGGTCTGTCCCCTCTGCGCCCTCTCCCACAGAAGACAGGCCCGCAGGTGCCAGAACCCTACCTGCCCAAAGGGCGGAAACCTCAGAGCAGTCGCGAACTGCTGCCCGACCTCCCCCCCGCTCTGCCCAGTGTGCAAAGGCCCCCACCTAGCCGTCGCTCCAGGCTGCCCATCAAGACCCGCCCCCCCTGCTCTCAGTAGGGATCCCCCTCTATCGCAGGATGAGGAAAGAATGGACACGACGAATGACTCCGGCAAGGGTCCTTCAACTGGTACACGACCCCTCCTACCCCGCATCAATTTTGAAACACCCTGCCCTTGGCGTGGTGATGCCCCCCCGACACGTCCCCCCGCAAACGTTCCGAAACCCCAAGGAGGTGCCCTGCCCAACCCAGCATGGCAGGCAACTCCCACTCCTGTCCCCCTGCCTGAGACGCCGGAAGGCATGTAATGTCTGCTCGCACCTCCGCTGTCAGTTCCGTGCTGGCGACGGGCTCCGATAAATCCGTATCCGTTCTACAACACAACTGCTTGGGAAGCTGGGATGTGTTTCTCTCCTTGTTTAATTCTTTTTGTTTACTAGATCGCCCTCCTACTCTTGTTGCTCTTCAAGACCCCCCGCTATACTGGGGCAAGTCCCCTTCGTTTGCGAATTTTCAGTTCTTTTTGCCCCCATGTCCTAATGGCGGAAAGCCTAAAGTGGCGTGCTACCTCCACCTTCCCTCCACGCAACAGTTCTGGGTTCTTCCTGTTTTTTCAGAAGCAAGAGACTGGATGGTGGTGGATTTCTTTTCTTCAATTGGATTTTTTGATTCCTTCACAACCAAGTTCCGCGTAATAAACCTCTACGGCACCTGGGACGGCTCCTCCTTCAAAAGGACCATCTCACCTGATGATGCGTTCCCCCGCTCCCCCTCCCCCACGCTGGGCGTAGGAGATTTCAACATCCACCACCCCTCTGCTGACCCAAATCGCCTCTTTTCGGTTCAAGACCTTGGGACCTCCTGTCTGTTTTCAGAGAAAGCCGCCGATGAAGGTTTTTGCCTTCTCAATGATCCCGGTACCCTCACCTACTTCCCCTTCGACCCAAACCTCCGCTCCTCAGTGCTAGACCTAGCGTTTGCCAATGCCCCTCTCTCACTCTATGTCCAGTCTTGGGGGACGCCCCTCCCCCCGACGGGCTCGGACCATGTCCCAATACTCATCAAGCTATCTGAGCCCCTGGCACGCCCCCCAGCCTCCTCCCCCTCATGGACACAGACTGACTGGTCCGCCCTTGCGGAGAACCTTAAAAACCAGAGAATCAACACCCCGCCCCCCTCCCTACACCACGCACACTGTCTGTCTGGTTCGACACGGCCCTGGACAGGATAAGGTCCCAACTCAGGGGCCATACCCCCGACCAGAGGCCTTCCTCCCGGTCGAAACCTTGGTGGACCCCCGACCTTACTGCGCAGAGATCAGCCTTCCACTTCACTGTCAGGGTAGCCCGCGAGGACGCCCTCCCCTCATCCAAAGAGCTATGCAGAAAGGCGCGCCTCCTGTACTTCAAGGTTATAAAAAAGACCAAGAACGACTACTGGAAAAACTTCCTACACACACTAAATCCCCAGACACTCTAGACAGCGAAGGGGTTCGCGTTCGGAAAACCATCCGCCAGATTCCCACAGATCTAAGGGGCCAATACCCCCAATGAAATCAACAAGGCCCTCCTTAAGCACTTCTTTCCCGCGAAATACTCCTCCCCTCGCCCTAGAATCCTACGTCAGTTTAAGGACATTGCGGATCTGTCGGCGGAAGAGATATCCACGGCTCTACGAAAGTCCTCCTCGTCCTCTGCCCCCGGTCTAGACCAGATACCCTACTCGGTGTGGAAGAAGGTCCACTCGGTCAACCCGAGTATCCTTACTTCCCTCTTGAGCCCCCTGGTTAGGTACGGGTACCACCCCGCCTCCCTGAAAAGGGCCAATGGCATAATCCTTGACAAGCCTGGCAAACTCTCCTGCGACACCACCTCGTCTTTCCGCATCATCGTCCTTCTAGAAACTGTGTCCAAAATTCTGGAAAGAGTGATGGCGAACCGTCTCTCGGCCCTGGCTCGTTTCCTGGTGCTACTCTCCCCAAACCAGACTGGCTCCCTGCCTGGCCTGAGCACCTTCGACGCAGCAGCTACCCTCTCCCACGAGGTTCAGCTGTTCATGCGTGCCAAACTAAAGGTCTCGACCCTCTTCCTAGACATCAAAAGCGGCTTCGACAATGTCTCGGCCCCAATTCTTGGTGACAGACTCGCTGCCAAGGCGGTCAATCCCTACATGGTCTCCTGGATTAGGTCTTTCCTCCATGGCCGCACCTGCCGCCTGGTTCTTCAAGGCGCGCCTCAAGTTTTCTCACCCGACTCTGTTGGTACCCCTCATGGTTCCCCAATCTCCCCCCTCCTCCTCATGATCTACGTATCTACCCTCCACTTCCCGGTTCCCAGGGGCCTCATCCTCTCCTACCTGGACGACTTAGCAGTCACAGTGGCCTCGGGCTCATACCAGAGGAATATCCAATAACTGCAGGGTATCACCAGGGTACTACAGCGGACACCCAGTAGACTTGGGGTGTCTTTCTCGATCCCGAAAACAGAACTGATGCACTGGGAGACCCCTTGTCAGAAGATCCCCCCACCTCCCATACCAAAGATGCTGGATGACCTGGTCTTCCGCCCCTCGAGGCTGATACGCTGGCTCGGATACTGGTTCGAGCCTTCCGCCACTTCGGGTACGCGAGGTACCACATCTCACTTTGTTAGAAGACTCGGGCTGGCCCAAGGCGCCTTCGTCACCATCAAAAGACTCTATAGGCCCGGCAAGGGTCTTGCCGCCTTCCTCTGCCACCGCTTGGCAACGTCCTTGATCTCCCCGATCCTCTTATACGGAGCAGACCTTTTCTCCCCAAGCCTTACCCTCCTCGATCGCATGTCAGTGTTCTGGAGGGCAGTCCAGAGGTGGGTCACGAACTGCTTCTCCTCGACACCTGTCGGTATCCTTGCTTGCTAGTCGGCCCTGCCCCCCATGCCCCTTCTTATACGTCAGCGCCAGACACTAGCGGCTGTATGACTGGTCTGCCTCCCGCCGGAGGCTATTCCAGCAACTGCCAGGCTCCACCCCACATTCCTGACTTCATCCCCCTTCTGGGCCCTCGACGAGCACCGCCACCACACGCGGGGCCTGTTGTCGGTCTATGCTCCCCTCTCGTGGAGATCCGCTGTCCCCTCCCCACCGATAAGGAAACACCTCCCGGTTGATGCTATTGCTCATCAAACCCTTCCCTTCATCCCCGTCTCCGGCCCTCTACCGTTGGCGTCCCCCGACCTCCTCCCGCCGGCCTGTCTCCCGGTCGGAGAGGGAACACCCTCCTACATGTCGATCCAGCTGAAAGTCTGATCAGAGCTTTTCAAAGCATGGAACGATCAGTTCCCACCTCCCCCAACCTACCCCTACCCCGTTCCTCTTAAGCCCCTCCCCTTCATGGGGCTCGCCAGGTTCATGGCGGGAACGATCCACCAGATGCGCGCGGGCAGGAGCTACCTCGCAGCCCACCCATCATGGTTCACGGAAGACCCCTCTCCCATCTACCCGCCCTGCGAGGCAGATGAAGAAGACTTCACCCATGCCATCCTCTCCTGCGAGTCCCGCAGGATACCTCGCGAGCGCCACCTCCAGGGCCTCGCCTCGGTAGATAGGGACAGCCCCCTCTGGTTCCACCCCACCGCCCTCAGGTCCCTCGCCAAATACATAAACGTTACGGCGACGGGATTCCCACAAGGAATGCCCCCAGCCGAATGGGAACCATACAACCTCCTAGACGTGAGCGCGTCAGCTCTTCCGATCCACGGCTTTGACCCCTGAAAAGGGTCCGGCCTCTGCCCGCTTTGCTTTCCTGTTTTTGTTAGGAAGTTTATTTTTTGTCATGATTATGCGCTTATTTGTTTTATTTCCTTACGGACTTGGTGTCGGCTATCGGACGCACTTAGGAGGATTTTATAGTTTGGTGCGAGATTTCTTTTGTTACATGCGATTTTGAGATTAAGGTTTTGTTTATGCCATAGCTAGCGCTGCATGCAAGTTCTTGTACCATAAATCAAGGAATACGTGAAGATAAAAAAAAAGAAAAAAGAAAAAAAAAAGAGAAAAAAAAGAAAAAAGAAAAAAAAAAGAGAAAAAAAAGGCCGAGTAGATAGGCCATCCTCCGTCTCCTCTGCACACCCGGCGATTGAAATCAAACCCTCCTTGTTTGATCTCACAAACCATCCACCCCCCCTCTCCTCCCACGATGGCTGCGGCCTAGGAGTGATGGCCATCTCCCTCCTCTCCTCACTGCCCTCTACTGCTTTTTCCCGCGTCGCGGCTTTCCTCCCTCTGGGTTACGCTACTGCTTCTCTGCTGCCCGTTCTCGCCCGTCTCCTCGCTTAGCGAGGCCCCTCCACACGGTCGGGCACCGTTCGCTCCCCATGCTTCCGACGGCTGAGAACACAGTTTGCAGTACGCGAGAACTCTTCAACAGGCCCTTGGGTCGATCTCGCTCATCCCCACGGTTGGCTTAAGCGGTGGTATCCCATCCACTAAGTGACGCTATCTCTCGTAGAACAAGGGACTACATGAGAGATGCGGTAAAACGCTTGCCTTCTACAACTGCAGACCGCCTAGTCAGACACCAACACGATTACCGAGAGTTGACACGGAGGCGTTCGGTTTCCATCCTGCCCCGATGGCTGGATCGGCTTGCACCCTACTACTGCACCCTCGCTCGGCTTGCACCCTATTGCCACACCTCCTTACCTCGATGCCCCCTAGACATCTCCACCGAGCTTCCCCAGCCTCGATGGCACCGAACCTCCCAGCAATGCCGCGGGTCCTTTCTTTGTTAGGCCACTGTTGGGTACTGGGGCTTCTTTTGTTCTGATAGGCTTGGGTGGCTTTCTTCTACAGTCTTTAACGTTTGTGTTTACTACAAGTTGCGGGGCGCCGGAGTTTTTTCGACTGCGCGGGGTGTCGGAGTTGGCGGCTCTAGGCGAGACCCTTCCGCGTTCAAGTCGTGGAGCCCACGGGCTGGGCACCTGGTCTCTGATGTTCATGGACTTCGTGACGGTTTTTCTTCTGGCTGTTTCGGGCTGGAGTAGGGGTGGAGGTTTCTTGCGTCGGTCATAGCTAGTGCTGCATACCGACGGTGTACCTTAAAACTCAGAATAAAATTGAAGATAAAAAAAAAAGAGAGAACAGAAAAAAAAAAAAGGCCGCGTAGATAGGCCATCCTCCCTCTCCTCTACACACCCGGCGCTTGAAATGAACCCTCAACGCCAGGTACTCACGAACTATCCGCCCCCCCTCTCCTCCAACGAAGGCTTCGGCCTAGGAGTGACGGCCATCTCCCCCCTTTCCCCACTACTATCACTTGCTTTTAAAAGCGTGGCGTTCCTCCCTCTGGGTTCCGGTACTACCTTTCTACTGCCCGTTGTCGCCCCTTTCCTCGCTTAGCGAGGACCCTCCTCATGGTTGGCGACCGCTTGCTTCCCATGCTTCAGACGGCTGGGAACACGGTTTCTGCAGTACGTGAGGGCTAATCTTTAGGCCTGATGGTCGACCTCGCTCCTCTCCTTCCTCGGGGACCTCTCTTCTTGGTTTCCGTTTGGTGTTGGCTGTGGTGGACGCCTGTCTCCCTGTGTGCACGCACACTGAGGGAGAACGACTCGGCTGGTAACTTTGGGGTCTGTCGCGCTTGGACATTTGGCCATACCCTCCTAGTCTTACGGTTCAAGTTGCGACTGCTCTTGTTGGAGACCGCCTAGCAAGACACGAACACGATTACCCATGGTCGACACGGTCGCCTTCGCTTTTTCGCCCATTCCGGTGCTTGGATCAGCTTGCACCCTACTGCTGCACCCGCCCTCGGCTAGGACCCTACGGCTCCACCCTCTCCTGCCGCAGCCCACAGGCGGCTCCCTTTCTCGGTTACGTTGCGTTCTGGGATAACTTCTACGGTTCTCCGCTGCCAGCGCGTATCTCTGGCTTGGTTGTTGTTGGCCTCACCCTGGTCTGACTTTTCCTTTGTTCTTTTCTGAGATGTCCCGGGCGGTTACCTTCCTATGTTTTCCTGCTTTTGTCTTAGTTAGGCATCTCCTATTCTCTGAGTTCGCCTGCGAGGTAGGGACGGGTTTTTCTTTGCGGCGTGATTTGCGGTAAGGCCCATACCAGAAGGTCTTGGAGATACGCTTGGGCCGGGCGGGGGGAGGAATGGGGATTGTTTATGCCATAGCTAGCGCTGCATGCAAGTTCTTGTACCTTAAATAACAACGAATACATGATGATAAAAAGAAAAAAAGAAAAAAAAGGCCTAGTAGATAGGCTCTTCATGCTTCGTTCTAAGTTATTTCCTTACTTATTACTTTATGCTTGTACGAATATAAAACACTTTTCGTGGTTTACAAATCCCTACCTGCGAGACGAGAACTCTACTACGCACGCAGAGTTAGAGAAAGAGTACAATTGGTGATGAGAATCAGAGACACCAGAGTCTCTCCCACCTTATTGTAGACATAGGTCTAACAACTATTGTCCCGAGAAAGGACCAGAGAAGTATCATCTACCAGTTGCTGAGAACTGACACCAGTTAGGGATGGTAACAAGAGACTATGGGAAAGATAGGCAAACAGACTAGAGTAATATAATAGTTTATGCGGACATCTAAGTTGGAGGCCGCTATTTATTATAAACAAATAATGCAGCCATCTCAATGGAGGAATACTCTACCGTGACCGCGAAAGTGTGTGATAACTTTTAGTGTCAAATGGTATTCGTACTTATAAGATTCTAGGCATTTGCTTATTGCAACCATAGTGTTACTTCAGAGTAATAGTAGTTAGCAGTGGTCTGCGAATATACAGAGGTGGGATATAAATATCGTAGTGCCTCTCGAGCTTTACAAATATCATCTAGAAACGAAGAAGAGACCTTATCAAAATTAAATTGTTTTACCACATAAATCTTTATTTTATCTTTGCTTTATCAAGACGAGCTTTCCTGGACTGATTGCCAGTAGAACAGATTTTGGCCTATGTCCCTCAGTTATAATACAGATCGGCATCCAACTAATAGCAACCGACTTGAGCATATAGCAAAGAGAAAAAGTGAAAGCTGGAATTATTAAGCGACATGCAGTTTCTTCGCCAGCACCCATGTTGGTTCAGGAATAAAAGGATAAGAAATATATGAGACCATGGGTGGACCACACAGCAAGGAATGAGAAAATGAATAAGGATGTTGAAACCATTCCTAACCAAGTGATGATTCCAAATGCGCAAGGAAGAGCAAGATACGGTACCAAAATTGATCTCAGTGATACCTACCTCCAAACAAGAGTTGAACCACAGGATGTGAGTAAGAACACTTGCAAAACACCACTCGGATGTTTTGTTAGTGAAGTAATACTACCCGCAGATTTGAATGCACCCGGAACTTTCAAGTGCATAATGACCAATCTATTCGCCGCCTATTTAGGATGCTTCATGTAGGTGTATATCGACTATATACTCACATTTTGCTATACACATTCTGCGCACTTGAATCTCACATCCCTAATTTGCGACAAGCTAAAGGAAGTTCGCTTCTATGCTAGCAGGCAGAAACCAGCATTTGTTGCCAGAAGTATAGAAGTGTTAGGCCATGTTATCAGTGATGAAGGGGACTCACCACTACCAGAAAAGATAGCAAAGATCGAAGGATAGACTATACCACGAACTAAGAAACACTTACAGGAATCTCTCGCAACGATCCTCTACATCGGTCAGTGTTTGCCACATATTGTAACCATTACATCACCCGTAATGGAACTCAGCCAAGTTCCAGAACTTTTATTAACCGCCACAAAAGACTAAAGCATGGATAAGGTTAAGTGAGTTGTTTCATAATACAAGGTGATGAAACCACTACAACATGATTTGTGTCGTCCATTGTGGCTAATAACTGATACATCGAACCCAGGTGTCAGAACCTGAGCAGGGCAAGCAAAAACACCTGAGAACCCCAGGCCTGCCTTGCGAAATAGTAGGAAATTTCCCAAAGCCCCCAAATGAATTATTGGACAACCATCACGGAAGTACTAGCAATAGTTGATGCACTGACAGCATTACCCCATATACCTGCAGGAAGTAAGCTTACTATGGTCACAGAGCATTTGCCTCTGACGTACCTCCAGACAATCAGAACATTCGCTAAAAAGGCAGCTACGATAGCGTGGGTTCATTGGGAAATATGAGCCTGAAACCGTGTATAGACTAGGAAAATAGAACTATTTAGCAGATGCATTATCCTGTCTTCATGATGGGAGCATTGATTACCCACATACTGTAAACAATCTCAGATCAGAAGAAGATTCACCCATTTCCTTACCTAATGTACAATTTCTTTCTTGTGAAGAACCTACTAGTGAACACAAAATATCGCCATTCCAAGGCACCACAGTGGAGCACATTGCTATTCGTTCTGAATGAGGAACCGAATGCAGTCTGCAGCAAGTAGCGCTAGATACAAAGGATTACAAAAATGGTGAACACCGAACTGATTGAGGAGAGCATCGAAGTTATACCAGTTGAAGGAGTGAGGAGGCACTTAAACATGCATCAATGCATTGGGTATTCTGCAACATACCCTTCTGCCTTGACCACGAGGAATTCAAACCTAAGACTAAGATCTATGCTTGTTCCGCCTCTGGCAGCCCACCAGGAATAGAAGATCTACCTAAAGCCAATGGTGATCACAGTAATACAGATGCCCCTTCACTGCGCGCCGACCTCAATAGTGCAGCGATCAAAGAGGGGGTCAAGAACGCATTAAGATCTGGCTCTCCTGCTACCAAAAGTTACGATCTGGAGTATCCCAAAACAAGCCCAACTAAGGAGGACCTCTCGCATACCAAAACGGAGTTCCGATGGTGGAACCACCATCCCTACCCCACGAGAAATGCGAGCTCTAAAATGTTTATGAGATACCTTATCGGGATGAAGAGGTAATAGTATTAGATAAAGCGGTGGATGAAAGGGATCTCATTCAAGGACTGGATGATATGAAAAACATTTGCAGGGAACAGATAATCTAAGGATGTAGGAGCATCCTTATCTACCAACTATTGAAGGATTTCAACCACACCGTATTAAGTGGAAGGATGCAAGATTACAATATATGTAACGGTCTACTCGACGCCACTACATGACAAGGTGTAGAATGCCTTTACATTTTAAATGGTCATGCAGTGAATGGTGAAATACTACGAGAACTGATGATAGGGGAGATACATGATAAAGGACGCAACAGCGCTGATCGAATCCTAGGGTACCCAGCTGCATACCTCTACGGGCGAGAGATGAGGAAGGATTTCAATGACTATGTGCAGAAATGTGACGTATGTCAACTGAATCGGGAAAGCACTACATCACCTAGCGGCAACACCCTTTCCCTCCCCTTACCCTCCGTGATATTTTCGACCTACACTATTGACTTTGTTGGTCCTTTTACTAAGCTGAGGCGATATTATTCAGTATTAGTAGTAGTAGATAGAGTGGTTGGTTTCCGCTGGCTGATACCAACATCAGTAAACACCTTGGTGATTTTAACAAGGGAATTACTCTATCACCATATCTTCACCCCTCCTAGAATACCTACGTCAATGGTTAGTGATGCTGACTCAGGGTTCCTCTCGCAGTTTTAGAGACAAACATTGAAGATGATAGGGGTTGAACACGTCATGGATATGCATGGCCACCACCAGACCAATCGACAAGCAGAAAGAAAGATGTGAGAACTATAAACAGCATTAAGGAATCATGTTGATGCCCGGTAGTCCAAATGGCATACCACCGCCCCAGAAGTGACTCCTTACTTCAATGCAGGTCACTCCGATACTATTGCAACGTCCTCACATAAATCTACGTATGGAAGAGAATACCAACTACGCGATACCTATAAAGTCCAGGCTTCAACCCTACCCGCATCCGATAATTTCTACAATGGACACCCGGAGATCTGAAATGGTGCATGCTAAGCATTACAGTTGACTAGTGCTAGATCAAACAGAGTGGCAGCTAAGAGGAAGAACCGATACAAACCTGTAGAGATTGGGGAAAGGATTATGGTTTTTAGGGGCCAGTTTGGGACAGAATCTGCCAGATGACTGAAATTACAGCCACGCTGGCATTGCCCTTTGATAGTATATGAACTTGATGAACAGACGTGAACTATATGGTTAGCATGGATGCAAGAATGTAATGCAGAAAGAAACCAGTATTCCGTGGTTTGGTAGCCAAATCTTACCTTACTAAAGACGATTTCCGATTCCCTGGATGAGCACTTGTGAAGCCAGCACCCATTCTCATTAACAAAGAACAGGAATGGGGTGTTCAAGCAGTCATAGCTTACAGGGGACAATATAGAAGAGGACAGTTCTGGGTTAGTTGGAAATGATACCCGGCAAACCAGCAGAGCTGTGAATAAATGGAAGGCTCAGAACATGCGATAGATTTGGTTCAGCCACTGTGGACAGATAACATGGAAGCAGATGAGTTTCCTACTAGATTTTCTGGGTCTATTCCTATGCGCTATTCTCCTACTGAGGATACCTGAGAAAGCTATTCCAATATACCAGGGGTTGGTAAAGGATTTAGGGATCCTTATTTAAATGCTGATTATGATCACGAAGATTGTGGATTTTCTTTTCAGATTTTGAAATGAGTGTTTTGTTTTGTTTACGAGCTATAACCTGTACTGGTTACTGGTTTTGGATTTCCAAGTATCAGTTGATACTGTTTGCACTTTAAATTACTTTCAGGAAACGGGGTGTGCCTCTAGCCTGATAGTATAGGGTTTGATGCTGTATATGTTTCGAGTTTGGTTGCGAGTATCGGTTTGATATTCTATTTGTTTTATGTTTTATTTTGAGTATCGGTTTCATACGCTATACTTTTGGTGTTTGGTTTTGAGTATCGGTTTGAAACTGTATATGCTTTATGTTTGGTTTCAACGCTACCGATTTGGAGCCCTATATGTTATGAGAACAAGGTTCCTGTGAGCCCAGGAAGTGTATTTAAGAAATACTACTTTTCATGTTAGCCAGAGCAGACTTCGGCAGACAGAGTTTTCAATATACTTTGTTGAACAGTTGTCCTCTTCACGTCGCTGGAAGAATCTTTAGTTTGAGACCTACGAAACAACTGGGAGACTTCCGTAGTTGTGATACTGTGAGAGCTCTATTCAACAACCTTGGCTAAAGCCTCCGGACTTTGATTCGCTAGTCACCACCTTGGTACAGAAAATCCCACTTGACCCTATGATGCCAGCATTCCCCCCGAGAGGCGGTTACGGAGCGAATAAATGACCCAGCGTTTGCGATTACCTCCCTCAATAAACACGACTCGCAGATACCTCACATCCAAGCTGCCACTAGTATGCGGGATGCATGCGTTGGCCTCGCTAAGGTTCATCTAGGTATAGGATCAAATGGACGAATGGTTCTAATACAGAAACTGTGGAGCCTACACTTAAAGGAACCACAACACTTGTCAGCACAGGTCAATAGTTTCATGGAACTGTCAACCGAGCTGGCGAAGCTTGCAACTGGCGGAATTGGTATTCCAGGTAGAGACTTGATTTCGATGATGAGCCTACTCCTTTGACCATCATATGAACTGTTAATGAAGGCCCTCTAATCCAGGGCGCGAAACATTACTTTCGACTTTCTTACTGCAAGGCTACTGCAAGAGTCAACTAGCAACTAGGCAGCACATACCACCATAGCAGACCGCAACAGCTAGCCACTGGCCTCATGCGCAGCCGGGTCTAGCTCCTGTCATACTGGTACCAGCGGTAAGGGAAATACATGCAGGAGTAGTACAGGATTGGGGAGAACAATAAGAAATGTGCCTGAAGGAGTAGGTGGATAGCCAAGAAGCCCTGCGCAAGGCACTGTTAGCGGACGTGGTTATTACTGCAATGAATAGTGTTATTGGAGAACCACGACTTTAAAAGAAAGGGAGACTTACAGCGAAAATCTAATGAATGACAGTTAGCATTTGGGGGATACACAAAACCGGAGATAGGAAGGTCAGATTGGGCTATCGACTCAGGTTCATGAAGGCACCTAACTGCACCACGTGAATTGCTTGACGACTATATTCGCATATTACTGACATCAATCTTGATTGAAAACAGGAAAGAGATAAATTATATTAGCAAAGGGAATATAACTCTACAGGCATCATCCGGAATAATATCACTATCAGGAGTTCTCTACATACCCGATATCCGTAGAAACCTCTCCAGGGTTGCCAGGATTGTCGAGCAAGGATTCCAAGTCGAATTCACTAGAAGAGGATGCACCGTGGGAACATACTCACGGCAGATGCTGTAATCGCTGGGTTAAGAGGATTTATTCTGTAATAAAGTGGAGACTAGCGCATCAAAGTCCGTAGGCTTTAGCCAAGGCTCTTGAATAGACTTCTTACTGTATCACAACTACTGGGGTCTCCCAGATGTTTGGCAGGTCTCAAACTAAAGATTGTTGAATGGAACTGAAAAGAGTAACTGTTGAACTAAGTATATTGAAAACACTATCTACTGAAGTCTGCTCTTTCTAACATCCAAAGTAACAGTTCTCAAACACACTTCCTAGGCTACAGGGACCCTGGTCCTCATAACGTGTCAGCCTCCAAATCAGTAGCCTTACAACCAAAAATGAAACATATACAGTATTAATCCGATACTGGAAACGAAAGATAAAACAGATCAAGCATCAAACCGATACTCGAAACCAAACGTAAAAGATATAGAGTATCAAACCAATACTCTAAACTAAACATAAAATATATAGAGTATCCAAGCCTATACTATCAGCCTAGAGGCAGACCTTGTTTCCAGAAAATAATTCCAAAGACAATCACTATTAACTGATATCTGAAAATCCTGAACCAGTAACCGCTGCCGGTTACGACAGTCAGTAAAAGAAATACCCAAACAGTGACGGGCAGGTGACAAGAGAATATCTATTTTCTTACCGAGCTACAAGACAGAGTGTTAGCTGGACTATCACATCAGAAAGACCACACAACTAGGGAAATTTGGCACCAGAGAATCGCACACTGATCCTTGAACGAACAAGCTGCCCAATGTATCACAGAGTCTATAATAGTATTCAACCTATCAGAAAAGGATAAGGAAAAAGAAGGCGTATGCAGGATACTCATCGAGGGAAAACAGGCAATGAAGCGCCTCACTGGTGCGAGACCAAAAACCGAACAGCTATTACACACAATGCACTCTGATGTGTGTGGACCCATGGCAATTACAGACATTATGGGAGAGCGTTACGTTGCCACATTCATTGATGAAGCATCAGGACGAATTGCGATATCTCTTATAAGACAAATGTCAGAGGTGTTCCCAAGGTTCAACCAGTACAAGGCAAAGGTGGAAAGAGAGCGCGGTGAGAAAATCAAATCTCTTAGATGCAATGGAGGGGGAGAGTGTACCAGAAATAACTTTCTCAACTATCTTACAGAACAGGATATTTTGCACAAGATGATGAGACCGTATAGACCAGAATATAACAGTATTGCTGAAAGAGTAAATCGCACCATCGCGGATCTCATTAGATGCATGCTATCAGACTCAGGCATGGGAAAAGAATTTTGGAATTTTGCGGCTCTTACCGCATTGCACATCATTCATCGACTACCATCAAGTTACTATTAAAATAAAAAACTTGCTTCGCGAAATTGTTTAGAAATTGTCCGTCAATTGTTCACCTGCTGGTTTTTGGTTGTGTGGCCTATCGACATGTTGCCTTCCAAACAAGAACAAAAGTGAATGCAAAAGCAGGGAGATGTCTGATGCTAGGCTATAAGGGAGAAACTGGAAGCCAAGTCTATCGACTACATGAGGAAAACGGTAAGCAGGTTGTGTTATCGTGGGATGCTCTGTTTGACGAAACAGTACCGAGAATTACAGCCTACCCCAACCCAAGTACTGCAACACGAATTGAAAACCAGACGGAACTGGCACCAGAGTGCACAGAACTGGTGGAAGGCAGTTTACCGCCAAAGGTGGGCTGGAATCAAGCACAAACACCAAGCAAGGAAGAGGACGAAGAAGCCAGAGGAATACCTCTCCCAGCTATTGATCCGGATAAAGAAAATACGGCAACTCCCTCATATGATCAAGATACTGTTGTAGTACGGCCATCACTAGCAAAAGAACAACCCAGCAGTGAGGAAGTAACGACCTAAACAACGTGCAATGAGTTACCACGAAAACGATGAAATCATTCTGCCAGAAAGTTATTTCATTCTCGTGGTTAGCAGGCTCACATAGCTGTAGCGGGGGAGCCATGTAGCTTACAGGAAGCATTGAGTAGAGTAGATGGGAAGGAATGTACTGTGGCGTGGAAAAGTGGATTGGAATCAAGGGAGAAAAATGGAACATGAGTGGTGGAAATTGCAGGACCCGACGGGAATAGAGAAGGATGTTGATAACTTTTCAAAAGGAAGGAGGATGGAAGATATAAGGTACGCCTCGTAGGAAAAGGCTACTCACGGGAATCCGGTATAGATTTTCAAGAGATATTTGCACCTGTGACAAAGTTTACAATACTCCGAGGTCTGCACGCACTAGTCAGTGCAAACGATTGCGCATTACACAGTCATGATGCCAAATGAGTATTTCACAATGGAGTACTGGAAGAAGATGTCCATATGCGGTGTCCTGAAGGTATAATAGATGCAAAACTGAATGGAATGGCCTGGCGTCTAGTGAAAGCAATATATGGCCGACAACAATCACCTCATGCTTGGTATCAGAAAAGACATGCATTCTTTCTTAGCCACTAACTTTTTTTCAGAGTATGCGGGACTACAGCCTCTATATCAACTATGGCAGAAGGGTCTTGGTACTAGTCGATGTAGAGGATCTTGTTTTGGGTGCTGCATAAGTAGAAGATATGGGATGGATAAAGGGGGCACTTGCACAAGCGGCAGCTGCCTCACGAGAGATGCGGTAAATATAGGGTTAACGGGCTTTGTTTTTTACCAAAGGTGGTAACTAGTGAAGGAAAGTCTAGAGGCTTTAACAGAAGTTGTTGAATAGACTTCTTACTTTATTGCCAGTACTTAAGTCGATGAGATGTTTGGTGGATTGCAAGTAAAAATTATCAAAGCGAACTGAGCAGAGTAACTGTTGAAGCAAGTATACTGAAAGAACTCTTGCAGTCGAAGTCTGCTCTTTCCAACATAAGAAGTAGCAGTTCTTAAATACACTTCCTAGGCTACCAGGAGCCTTGTTCTCATAACATATAAGGTTACAAATTAGTAGCCTTGAAACCAAACATAAAGCATATAGAGTATCAAATCAATACTCGAAACCAAGCATAAAACATAAAGAGTACCAAACCGATACTAGAAACCAAACATAAATCATATAGAGTATCATACCGATACTCGAAACCAAACAGAAAACACAAAGAGTACCAAACACTATACTATCAGGCTAGTCGTACAGCTCGTTTCCTGAAACTAATTCACAACACAAACAGTATCAACTGATACCTGAAAATCCTAAACTAGTAACCAGTACTGGTTACACCCCTAAAATAAAATAAAATTTTATTTCAATTTATATCAAGAAAATACTCCATCCTCGCTATCATCATCAGAATTCAAATAAGCATCCTGAAATCCTTTATCAAACGGCGGTACATCAGAATAGCTCCGAAAGCCATCTTTAATAGGAGAACAAGATATAGCAATAAACCTAGAAACTACTACAGGAAACTCATCTCCAGCCATGTTATCTGTCCACCTTGCGTGAACCACATCTATGGCATGTTCAGATCCTTCCACGGGTTCCCAACTATTCCTGCTTGCTGGATATCCGTTCCAACTAACTAACAACCATCCCATTTCCTATCGTTCCCCATAATCTATGACAGACAGAACTTCCAATTCCTGTTCTTCCTTGTTGAGAATCGGTGCTGGTTTGGTAAATGCTCATTCAGGGAATGGGAAATCATTATTAGGGTGATAAGGTTGAACTACCAAACTGTTGAATACTCCATTCGTTCTTCGGTACATTCTTGCATCCATACTACGATTATAGTTCCTACTCTATTTGTCAAATTCGAGGACTGTAAAAGGGCCAGGCCAATATGGTTGTAATTTCTGAGATCTGCCAGATTTGGTCGCAAAACCGGCTCCAAAAACCCTAAGCCTCTCCCCAATCTCAACAGGTTTGTGTGAGTTCCTCCTCTTAGCTGGCACTTTGTTTGATCTTGCTGTAGCCAACTGTAACACTTAGTAAGCCGGATTTCTAATCTCCTGCTATTGATTATAGTAATCATCGGATGCTGAGACTATTGTCGTATTGACTTTATAGGTATCGCGCAGTTGGTATTCTCGTCTATACACAGCTTCCGATGGGGACATTCCAATAGTATTAGAGTGACCTGCCTTGGTGTAAGCTGTCACTACAGGGAGGTAAGTAAGCCAGTTGGACTGGCGTGCATTAACAACAGTCCTTAACAGTGTTTTCGGTTCCCCAATCTTTCTTTCTACTTGTCGCTTGAGCAGGTAGCGGACTGGGGTCATCATAATGTGTTCGACTCGGATCGTCTACAATGTTTGCCTCCAAAATCGGGACGTGAACCGCAGGTCAGCATCACTAACAACCAACGCATGTATTCCAAGAAGGGTGCAGATATGGAGCGGGAGTAACTCCATTGTCGCAATCGTAGCCGCGTTCGCTCATGTTGGTATCAGCCAGCTGAAACCCACAGCTCCATCCACTACAACCAATACTCAATCAGATGCTCCCAGCTAAGTGAAAGGATGAATGAAAGCGATAGCGTAGCTGGAAAATACCCCCGCGGGAAAGGAGAGCAAAAAGGTATTTGCACTAGGTCATGTAGTCCTTTTGCGATTCAGTTCACATATGTCACATTGCTGCACATACTGTTCGAAGTCCTGCCTCATCTGTGGCCGATGGATGTATTACATAGCATACCAGAGGTTTCGATCTGAACTATAGTGTCCATTATTGGGTAACTCTCCTATTATTTGTTCTCTTAGCGTTTCTCCAATGCCTTCATGACTCTTCGGAATGTAAACGCAAGTTCTACCACATCTTCTAGTGGCGACAGGTAGTCCATTAAGTTTGTTGTAATATTGCATTGTTCCCTTTCGCAAGGTGTCGTTAGAATCCTTCCGTGGCTAGTAGATAGCATCGCTCCTACATCGCTTGATCATCTGTTCTCCGCAAATATTTTGCATATTATCCACTCCTTGAACGATATCCCTTTCGTCCACTACTCTTTCTAATATCGTTACCTCTTCTTCCTCATCTGGTGTCTCTCGAACTTTGTAGAGCTCACATTTCTCGCGAGGTAGGGAAGGTGGTTCCACTACCAGTACTTCATTTAGGTACGCCAGATGTCCCCCATAACTGGGCTCATTTTGAGGATGCACAGGATCGGAACTTTGTATACTGGGGGAACTAGATCCCAATGCCTTCTTAACGCATTGATTGATGGCTGAAATATCGCGGTGGGGTTCCAGTGAATGGGTATCTCTCTCGCCGTGATCGTTGTTCGTGTGAGGTGTAGTTTCGATAACCAGTGGACTGCTACCGGGTGAGCCAGCGTAGATCTTGCTTGTAGGTTTCAATTCCTTGTGGGCAGGGCAGAAGGGTATGTTGCAGAATATCCAATGTGTTGATGCATGTTCATGTTCCTCCTTAGTTCTACTAGAAGTATAAATTCGATGGTCTTCCCAATTCTTCCGAGATTCACTATTTCTGAAATTGTTTGCGTCTAGCTGTGCTTGCTGCCGACTTCAGTCACTTCCACATTCTGCTTGCACACCATTGTCTTCCCCTGTACGGGCTATGAATCAAGACATTTCGTGTCTAATAGTAAGTTCTTTGCAAGAAACAAAGGATGAAATGGTTGCGGAAATAGGGGAATCATCTCCTGATGTAGGATGGTTTGCAGCGCGCGGGCAATCATCATTTTCATACGAAAGATGGGATAATGCCTCTGGTAAATAGTTCTATTTTACTCGTGTGTACACTATTTCAGTAGTGTATTTCACAATAAACCATCGCCATTGTAGCTATCTTTTGCTGGGTGTTCTGCTTGTCTTCAAGTACCTCTAGGGTTGCAGATCTGTAATGATAGGAAACTTGCTTTCGGCAAGTACATGGTGGAATGCCATCAGTGCATCAATTATCACTAGTGCTTCCTTGTTGGTTGTGCCATAATTGATGTAGAGATTAGAGAATTTCCTGCTATAAAGTGAAGCTAGTCAGGCTTTCTCAGGAGTTTTTCCTTGTCCAACTAATACTCCTACCACTGTGTTGGATACATTTGTTATTAGCCATATTGGAAGTGACGAATCGTATTGTACTGGCTTCAAAACCTTTTATTTTGAAACACAGGACTTAACAGTTTCCCGGGCTTGGTCTTGGGTGGTGGTCCATACAAATTCTGCCGTTGCTGTGAGTTCCGTGAAGGGTGTTGTAATAGTTGCAATTTCTGACGAAAACTGACTGACATAGTTGACCGTTCTGAGAAATTCCCGTAACTGGTTCTTAGTCCCTGGCGTATTCTATTCTTTGATTTTTGCTATCTTGCGCAGTATCAGTGAGAGCCTTTCGTCAATGATAACATCCCCTAATACTTCTATACTACTGGTGAAGTATTCTGATTTCATCCTGCTTGCACAGAATCGAGCTTCCTTTAACTTATCGCTAATCAGGGATATGTGTTTCAAATGTTCACACTCTGTATTAGAAAATATGAGTATATCTTGAATAGATATGGACATGAGTAGTCCTAAATAGTCTGCGAACTGATTGGACATCATGCGCATCAATGTTGCTGCAGCATTCATATCTCCTTGTAGCTTTACTTTGCTAACACTACATCCTAATGGTGCATTGAAAGCGTTCTTGCTTCCATCCTCTGGTTCCACTCTCATTTGGAACTAGGCATCACTAAAACCAATTTTGTGGAGGTATCTTGCTCTGCCTAAAGCATTTGGCATCGTCGCTTGGTTAGGAATGGTTTCAACGTCCTTAATCGTTATCTCATCTCTTACTGTGAGGTTAACCGCTAGTCTCATATGTTTCGTATTCTTCTTTTCCCGAACAAACATGCCTGCTGCCAAGGAAACTTCTTGTTGCTTGATAATTCTGGCTTTCTCTATTTCTGTTAGCCATAGGCTCCACTCTGTTGCCCATCATTTCGGTATCGATTAAGTTGGTAATGGGCCCGGTTCTTTTCCTGGTTGCATGCCTATCTCATCATTGATCTTCCTTAGGGGTGGTAAACCCTCCAGTCTCTCTTCCCGAAATACATGTGCTTGTTGGTCCAAGATATCCTTCGTGCTAATCACCGCTGGTCAGATCATGCTAGTACTCAGTGGACGTGGAATTGGAACATTCTGCTTGGGGAACAGGATTGCTAACTTGCTACATTCTATTTGCGCTTCTTGTTGTGCCTGAGAAGGCATTTCTGTTAGTGCAACATATTTTGCCAGGTTGGTAACCACCACCTTAGTTCCTGGAGGGTTCACCTTTCCTGCTGATATATTGACTGAACATTCTTTTTGACCTACAGATCATGATCCTTTCATAGCGAAGTGGATCGTGATCGGTGTCTTCAATTGCGCACAAGGAATTCTGTGTGTGGTTACAAAGAAGGCCCCAGTCGGGTTTGCTTCTATTGACCCCGTATGAAACAAGACTGACGCTTCCGTGCCATTGATGTGCATTGTTTCTTCGCGAGAGTCATGAGGTTTAACATTTGTCTGTCTAGCAGCCATCATGAGAATGTCATCTTCTTCTTCCTCCTCTACCTCCATCCCATTTATGAACACTTCTTCCACTCGTTGTTCCAGTTTTACTCTATTAGAGGTGACTTCTTTCTCCCCCTTAGCCTTGCCCTTACCTTTACCCTTATTATGTTTACTAGGACACCCCCGCGCTAGATGTCTTTTACCTCTGCAGGTATAGCAAAGACCCTTTTCTTTTCGTTCTTTAGGTTCGGTGTGAGGCTTCATATTCATTTTCCAATTTTCCTTTCGTCCTTCTTGCTTGGAAACGAATTCCCTCACTGCTTTCTGAAACCCTTCCTTCCCATCAGTGCCAGTGCTTTTAAGAATAGCATTTATACTTTCTGTGTTTTGTATAACTTGTATAAGAGTTTCTGTCTCAGCGTACGGCAATTCGACTTCTTATCGTAATCTGGAGTGCATCCTTTTGCTGCACTGCTAAATGAAAGCATAATCCCTTGTGGTATTGGGAGGTATGCGTGATCGGATTACCCGCAAATCAGTTGCTATGGTCAATATTGTTTGTATCATGCCATTATACACTTCCGTGATTTCTTGTTATTTGAGGTTTGTACGGTCTTTCTGTTTCCAACAGTGCAATATTTCTCGAATGAATCCAACAAGGTCTGCTCTGGCCATGTCTTCACAGCGATGCTCTGCTGCCTGAAAAGCTACTTCTAGACCTCAATCTTCAGAATTCTGGATCTAATAGTTTCCTCCTCCAGCCTGGCTAGTCCGTAGTCCACTTATGTGTAGATGTAACTATACTGAGCTATACCATCTAGCAAGCGCTTCTGGTTTGAGATAATCGCCTTCATCAGTTAACTTTGTAGGCGAAGGTGCGTTGACGCTGAGTTTAGCGGTGACAACTGCATCTGGCCTGGGAGTCGGTGGTCTGGGGACTTCTGGTCTGTGGGCTCCTGGTCCTGAAGGTCCAGCCTCTAAATTCATGTTATCTGATCCTTTAACACTATCCGCCCTATCTGGATCGTCTCTCAGTGGTGCCGGCAATACCTGAGTACCTCTAGGCTCTCTCGGAGATTCTGGATATCCTCTGCGGGTACTGGTTAGCGGTTCTGGCGGTTGTTCCGATGTGTCTCCCGCAAATTGTTCTGCAGCTTGTGTGGCTAACCGCTGATTAGCTGCATCGCTGGCTAGTTGTGCTTTTGCAGCAGCTTTCATGAACCATTCTTTTGAATCGGTAGTTGACTGTTTGAAACCTTTCTCAGATGCCTTGCCCTTACTTTGTCCTGTAGCCGCCTACATCTTGATAACTTACTGTAGTTAAAAAAAATCTAACTTCCTCTCCGGCAATGCGGTAAATGTAAGGTTACCAGGCTTTATTCGTTGTCGCAGGTGGTGACTAGAGAAGAAAGGTCACCAGGATTTAAGCAAGGTTGTTGTAGATACTTCTTGCTATATTGCGACCATTGAAGTCTCCGAGATGTTTGGTAGATCTCAAACTAAAGATTCGTGTAGCCAACCGAAGAAGGTAACTAGTCAATCAAGTATATTGAAAGCTGTCTCTATCGAAGTCTGCTCTTTCTAACATCAAAAGTAGCAGTTCTTAAATACACTTCTTAGGCTACCAGGAGCCTTGTTCCGATAACATACAAGGCTCCAAAGCAGTAGCCTTGAAACCACGCGTAAAACATATAGAGTATCAAACCGATACTCGAAACAAAACATAAAACATATATAGTATCACAGCAAGACTCGAAACCAAACATGAAACATATCGAGTATCAAACCCTATACTATTAGGCTAGAGGTATACCTCATTTTCCTGAAACTAATTCAAAACACTAATAGTATCAACTGATACCTGAAAATCCTAAACCAGTAACCAGTACTAGTTACACTCTATTTGTTTTGCATTTGGTTTTGACTATTAGTTTGATACTATATAAGTTTTATATTTGGTTGCGAGTATCGGTTGAATACTCGGTATATTTTATTTTTGGCTTTAAGTATCGCTTTGTAACTTTATGTGTTTTATGTTTGGTTTGAAGGCTGCTATTTTGATGTCTTATATGTTATCAGAATAAGGCTCCCAGTAGCTAAAGAAGTGTATTTAAGAATCGCTATTCTACACCTTAGAAGAAGCAGACCCGGGAAGACCAACTTTTCAATATACTTGGTTGAATAGTTATACTCATCAGTTCACTTCAAGAATCTTTAGTTTGAGACCTACACAACGTCGTGCAGACTTCTGCAGTTGCGATACATCAAGAGTTCTATTCAACAACCTTGGCAAAATACTCCGGACTTTGATCCCCTTGCTACCACATTGGTGCAGAACAAAGCCCATTAACACTACGATTACTGCATCTCCCAAGAGGCTCTTACAGACTCCCTGGCGTAACAAAGTCTTCATGGCTAAACCCAGTATCCCTGTACCTTTACCTAGTGAGTTTATAGGTAAAGCAGGCGATGTCAAACCAGATGTGTGCATAAGATAGTATAACTCGTTACCAGTATATCTACGCCTCAATCGACTACAAACAAGCGAGGTTGATGGAGGAAACTAAGGGATCCCCTATGTAGCAGGATGGGCTCGTAAAGTAGCTTTCCAAGCAGTGGAGAATTTCTGTGATTACATACTCAGAGAAGTCCTTGCTGGAGATCTCCGAGAAAGATTTCAATGTTCGTAACAAAGGCATGATAACTACCACAAATTCCATGAAATCATGCAAGTTTATAATGATAAGATATAAAGAATATCTACCATTGCAACTGACCTACTGATGTTCTGATCATGGCTACCAGTAAACATCATAAGCTATTATGCCTTCATTTAACAGTTCTATAACAGCATGCATCCTAGGCTATGACAAGAAGTGGAATTACAGTATGTTGAAACAGACACCATTATAGAAGTTATAAAAAATGCGGAGACTGTAGATACTTTCCTCATAAGCACTGGTAATTATAGCAAGAAAAGGTTCGAGAAACCAACAAAAGAATGCACTTCCAAATCAGAAGAGAGAAATGAAGAACAGAAAATGAATAACGAGCCCCTTGCTAAATCTAAGGAATGAAAAGAAAAGGGTGTTTGCTATATCCGTGTAGGTAAAGCCACATCTAACAAGAGACTGTCTCAGGAAAGGTAATAGGTAAAAAAGCCAGAGCCAGGCTAAAGTGAAAAAAGAAGTCATCTCCAATAGTGTGGAACAGGAACAACTAGCAGAAGAGGTGTTTATCGATGGTGTAGAAGTTGAAGAAGAAGAGAAAGACATTCACACAATTGCTGCTAGACAAACCAATTTCAAACCTGATGACACTAGCAAAGGAACGATGCATATCAATGGTAAAGTAGTCAGAGTCTTATTAGATACTGGATCAATAGGAGTAAACCTGATTAGTGCCACCTTTGTCACCACACATGGAATTCCGTATCAGGATTTTAAAACACAAATCAGGATATACCTAGCGCTGTAAGGATCACGATCTGCAGGATATAAAAGATATTCAAGCAATGTATTAGCAGGAAAGCTTAGTGGACTAGGAACAGAGATGTTAGTCAGCAAGCTAGCAAAATATGATGTACTAATAGGAATGCATTTCCTGGAACCATGCCAAGCTCAAATCGAATCTGATAAGTTAGCCTGTGTTATTCCAAGGCAGAATATTGCCATTGATTGCACCCCTACTAGTGACATGATCGGAGCTGCAGTGATTAGCACTGAAGATGGCCAGGACCAATCCCAAGAAGTAGTTGCCATCAAAATACCGGAAATTCTACCGCACCTAAGGAAAATCAATTGTAAGATAGAGGTAACCGGTACTGCTTGCTGGTTTAAGACTTTGCGGGATCAATTGATATTGTTTGTGTTTTGAATTGATTTCAGGAAACGAGGTATACCGCTAGGCTGATTGTATAGGATTTGACAAACTATATATTTTGTATTTGGTTTCGAGTATCAGTTTGATACTCTTTATATTTTATCTGTGGTTCGGAAGTATCAGGTTCATGCTCTATATGTTTGACATTTAGTTTTGAGAATCAGATTGATACGCTATACGTTTTATGTTTGGTTTTGAGCATTGGTTTAATCTTCTATATATTTTATGTATGGTTACAAGGCTACTGATTCGGAGCCTAATATGGTATGAGAACAAGACTGCCGGTAGCTTAGGAAGTTTATTTAATAACTGCTGCTGTTCATATTAAAACGAGCAGACTGGGGCAGCCAGAGATTTTCAATATGGTCAATTGAATAGTTACTCTCTTCAGTTCGCTTCAAGAATCTTTAGTTTGAGACTTACCCAATATCGCGCGGACTTCAGTAGTTGCGGTACAATAAAAGGTCTATTCAACAACCTTGGAGAAAGCCTCCAGACTTTGATTCACTAGCAACCACCTTGGTACAGAATAAAGCACACGAATCCTCAGATTACCGTGTCTCCTGTGAGGTGGTTGCATTTTTTTAACTTTAGCAAGTTATCCAAATAGAAGGTGTTACAGGATTCAGAAAGGGCAATGCCACTGAGAAATATTCCCAGCAGTGCACGCCAGATGCAAAAGAATTGTGTGCAAAGACGACAGCTAAGGAGCAAGTGGTAAGTGACGTAGCGGCTCAGCAGTTAGATAGAGACGCTGCTGAACCCGCAGTACGAGAATCATTATAACAACAACCAGGACTGCCAACCACTACCTACCGAGTGCACAGAGAATCTCCTAGAAAGCTTACCGGTACACAGGTACCTCAAGCACCACCAAGCAACAACCAGATATCTTGGATGGCGCTAAAGAATCAGACAGCATAGCTTCCCAACTGGGACCCTCCGGATCCGGAGTCCCAGCACCAGAGGCCCGAAGACCACGGACACCTAGGCCTAACCCAGTTGTTATGGCTAAACACAGTATCAAAGTACCTTCACATAGTAAGTTTACTGGTGGAAGAGATGACTTCAAACCAGAAGCGTTTGCCCACTGGTATAACTCAGTACAGTTATGACTATGCCTAAATGGATTATGGACTAGCAAGGGGGGAGAAGGAAACTACAGGATCGTCTATCCTGAAGGGCGAGCTCAGAAAGCAGCTTGGAGAGCTGCTGAGCATTTCAGTGTAGATATGGCCAGAGTAGACCTTGCCGGATTCCTACGAGAAAGATTTCAATCTTCGAAACATAAAGACGATACCTACTGCAAATTCCCTGAAATCACATAAGTGTAGAATGGCAAGATACAAAGAATATCAAGTATAACAACCGACTTACTGATGTTCCACTCATGCCTACCTACAAACACCATTAGTGATTATGCTTTCATTCAACAGTTCTTTAAGAGGATGTACCCGAGGTTACCACAAGAAGTGGAATCACATTATGCTGAAACAGACACTATTATGGAAGTCATCCAAAATGCAGGAATCTTAGATGCTATCCTAGAAAGTACTGGTAGTTATGGGAAGGAAAGGTTCCAGAAACCAGCAAATGAATTCACTTCCAAGTAAGACAGACAGAAGGACAATCAAAAAACGAACTTCAAGTCCCACAACAAACCTAAGGAATAAATAGAAAAATTACTTCAATATACCTGCACAGGTAAAGGACATCTGGCAACAGATTGCCCCAGCAAGGATGATAACGGCAAAGGCAAGGTTAAAGCAAAGGTGAAGTAGGAAGTTACCTCCAACAGAGTAGAACAAGAAAACCCAACTGTAGAAGTGTTTATAAACGGCATGGATATAGAAGAATAAGAAAAAGACAACCTGAGAATGGCAGCTAGACCAACACATGTTAAACGTCATGATGCTCTCGCAGGAACAATCCACATCGAAGGCAAACAAGCTAGAGTCCTGTTTGATACCGGATCAATAGGACAAAACCTACTTAGCACCACCTTTGTGACCACTCATGGAATTCCCTGTCAGCAATTGAAGATGGGGATCAGAATACGCCTAGCTATGATAGGATCATGATCTGAGGGTTATGAAGAATGATTAGTCAACACATCAGCTGAAATGCTGAGTGCACCAGGAACCAAGATGTTGGTCGGCAACCTAGCTAAGTATGATGAACTAATTGGAATGCCTGTTCTGCAACAACACCAAGGTCAGATTGGAGGTGGCAAATTGGCTATCCTGTTTCCTCTATAAAATGCGAGAATTATTTGCATACGCGGGAGTGGCATGATACGAGCTGAGGTGCTTAGTGCGGAAGATGTCATGAACAAAGACGCGCAAGTCTTTCTGCAAGAGATAGCGGAAAGCCTTCCAGCCCGAAGGACGATCAATCATAACAGAGTCCCACAATTACGCAAAGAGTAGAGGTCATTATCCACTGGGTCAATACGTGAACGATGGGCAACAGACATTCGCATATTGCGAAGAAAAAAAGACAAAGCAGGAATTATCAAGTGACAAGAAGTTTCATCAGGAGCACCCATGTTTACTCAAAAAAAGATGGATAAGCAACGTATGAGACCATTGGTGGACCTCACCGGAAGGAACGAGCTAAAGATTAAGGATGTTGATAGCAGTCCTAACCAAATGATGAGCCTAAATGCTCGATGAAGAGTAAGATAGCGACGAACAATTGATCTTAGTAATACGCACTGCCAAACATGAGTGGAACCAAAATATGTATGTAACAACGCTTTCGAAACAACGTTTCGATGCTTTGTAAGCAAAGTAATGCTGCAAGGAGATATCAATGCTTCATGAACCTTCATGCGCATAATGTCCGATCTATTCCAGGACTATTTGTGATTCCTCATGTGTGTGTATATTGGGGATATACTAATATTGTCCGATACAGAGTTTGAACATTGGAAATACATATCCGAAAGGGGCATCAGGCTAAAATGAGCTCAATTCTATGCAAACATGAAGAAATCATAAGTCTTCGCTACCAGTATAGAAGGGTTTGGCCATGGTATCAATGACGAAGGGCTCTCATCAGTACCTGAAATGATGGTGAAGATCCAAAAATGCACTACGCTACAGACTAAGTAACAGTTACCGCAATTTCTAGGAACTGTCAACTACATCAATGAGAGTTTGCGGTACATTGCAACCATGACATCACCTCTACCGGAACTCACTGCAACAGCAGAATGTGTTTGGACCACCACTCAAGACCAAGCCAGCAAGAATGTTAAGCAAAGTGTTTCAAAAGACGAGCTTATGAAACAATTACAAGATGATTTGTCACTTTCAATATGGCTAATAACCAATGCATCTAACACAGGGGTAGCAGCATGGGTAGGACAAGGAGAAACAGCCAAGAATGCTAGACCAGCTTCATTCTATAGAGGGAAATTCTGTAACGCCTAAATGGATTATGGCACAACCAACAAGGAAGCTATAGCGATAGTGGATGCACTGATGGAATTATATCACATAGTTGCTGGAAGCCAGTTTACTATCGTCACAGATCACCTATCGCTGAGGTACATCAAGACAAGATGAACAAGCACCAAAAAACAACAACTATGGAGAGGGTTCATGGGAATATACGACTCTGAAATAGTGTAAAGGCCAGGAAAATGGAACAGTTTAGCGGATACGTTATTGCACCTTGACTGGGAGAATCATAACCAGCCACGAAGTGCATACGATGCCACATTAGAAGACGATTCACCCATTCACTTCCCTATGCCATCCGTTCTTCCTTGCGTAGAACATACTATTTAAGACCAAATGTATCGCTTTGCAGTCCTCATAGTTGAGCCCATCGGTATTCATTCAGAATGCGGAACTGACTGCAGTCTGGAGCAAGCACAGCTAGAGCGAAACGATTATGGAAATAATGAAGCCCTAAATGATAGGGGAGACCAACGAAGTTATCCCGGTAGTAGGAGTGAGGCGGAACTTGAACATGAATCAATGCATTGGGTATTGTGCAACATACCATTGTACCCTAACCACGAGGAATTGAAAGCTATAACTAAGATCTATGCTGGCTCCACTTACAACAGCCTGCCAGTTATCGAAACTCCACCTAACACCAACAATGATTACAATGATAAAGATACCCATTCACTGCACCCTCCACCACGATATTCAAGCCATCAAAGAGCGTCTCACGAGGGCATTAGGAGGTGGCTCTCCGGCTACATAAAGTTATGATCTTGAGAAGCCCCAAAACGAGCCCCTCTATGGAGGACCTCTCGCATAGCTGAAAGAGCTTCAAGTAGTGCAAACACATGCGGTACCTCATGAAGAGTGGGAGCACTACAAGGTTTATGAGATATCTGTTGAGGAGGTAGAGGTAACAGTATTAGAAACAGGGGTAGATGAAAGAAATATCATTCTTGAAGTTAATAATATGAAAAACATTTGAAGGAAACAGATGATTAAGGGATATACGAGAAAGCCAATCTACCAGCTAGCGCAGGATTCCTACCACATCGGACGAAGCAAGATGATAAAATATTCCAAGATACGTAACCGCCTACTTTACGCCACTATAGGAAGAGGAGAAGATTGCGTTAACAATTTGAACGGTCATGGAGTGAATGGAAAAACACTTAGAGAACTGATGATAAGGGAGATACATACCAAAGGATGGCATAGCACTGATCGAAACCAGTGGCAAGCAAGGGGGTACATCTCCTGGCCGGAGGTTAGGAAGGACTTCAAAGCCTATGTCCCGCAATGTGGCATATGTCAACTGAATTAGCAAGGGACTATATTTCCTACCGCGAACCCCCTTTCGCTTTCCTTTTCCCACAAGATATTTTCAATCTACGGTATTTATTTAATGGGTCCTTGCACTAAGGTGAGAGCACATGACTCATTATTGGTAGTAGTGCATAGAGCGGTGGGTTTCATCAGTCTTATACCAACCTCAGTGAATCCTACTATGATTTCGACAACGGAATTACTCCGTCACCATATCTTCACTCCTCATGGAATACCCGCATCGAGTATTAGTGATGCTGCCCCTTTATTCACCTCCCAATTTTGGAAACAAACATTGCGCACAATCGGAGTTGAACACATTATGGCTATGCCTGGCCACCACCAAATGAATAGACAAGCAAGAAGGAAGATTCGAGAACTGAGAACAGCATTAATGAAGGTTATTAATGCACGCTAGTCCAACTGGCTTACCTCTGCCCCTGAAGTGACAGCTTACTCCACTGTAGGTTACCTAGATAGTAGTAGAATGTCCACATACAAAGCTGTATATGTACGATAATACCAACTGCTCGATACCTATAAAGTCAACACTACAACAGTATCCGCATCCAATAATTATGAGAATCGACATCCGGAGATCAGAAATGTGGCATACCAAGTGTCAGAGTTGGCTAAAGCAAGATCAAGCAGACTGGCAGCTAAGGCGGGGAACTGCCACAAACCTGTCGAGATTGGGGAAATTATTATGATTCTTGGACACCAGTTTGCTGCAGAATCTGGCAGATCTCGGAAATTAAAGTCACGCTGGCTGTTAGGCGGATGCCAAACGTGAGTATATGACTGCGAGACGTAGGCCACAATCTTGAATTGGAGAATCTGCAGTGGAAGGCTCATGTCGATAAAATTGGTAAGGCAAAGATTTAAAGTGTGAAACAATATTATATTGATAGGATGTCTTCTCAGTTGCTTGATGATATCTGTAAAGGTCTGGAGGCACCTCGATATTCATATCCCGCGTCGGAGTGTTCGTGGACTACTTCTGACTACTATGACTCCGAAGTACCACTTTCGTTTTAATACACAAACGTCCAGAATCTTATAAGTGCGAACACCGTTTGAACGCGAAGTTTAACACGCACTTTTGCAGACACAGAATAGTATTCCTCCCCTGTGATGACTGCGCTACTTGGTATACCAAACAGCGGCCTTCAACTTAGATGTCTGCATAGACTATTATATTACTTTAGTCTTGTTAACTATCATGCCAGCAGTCTCTTAGGTCATGAAATGATCAGGTTCATGCCAGGTCACCTAGTGCCAATCGCAAGGCCAAGCGCGACGTGTCAACCCTTGGAAGGGCTCCGACTTATCTAGGTGTTCCATTCTGAACATGCTTTCCCTTGGTCCACGGGCCTCCATAGAGGGGTCCTATTACTAGGACCAACCAACCTACAGCGAATCTCAGAAGGGTATGGGTGGATTCGGTATAGCCCTCATCGCTGCAACTACCGGGATATCCTGTTAGAGTATTTCACCGAAAACGTCCCGCCACCTGCAGCCCATAGTTTAGGAAGCCTAACTTTGAAGCCTACTACCTCAATGCGCCTCCCACGGACTTCCGGCATTCCACTTCCCAGATGTTGCCAAAGGTCCCCTCTCGTGGATCCTGCGCACAGCATGCGGCCGGATGGGCTGCAGCCACGTATATGGTGTTATGAAGTGTGCTTTCTTGATGCCACATTTTACTGATGGGACGCAACTCTCAAAATCTCGCTAATGATGTGTGGGCCCCGTAAGGGGGCCGGAGGAGGGTGTTGGCTCCCCTGAATCGTGGGTCTGCACGCAGTTACCCTACCGTGAGTCTGTGCACATGTCTCGGATTTCCATATGCCTAACATGAGCTCCCTCCTACCAGGCTTAGCCGCGAATGCCTTTATAACCTTTCATGATTATCTTTTAAATGTATTTTAAGACTCCGCGTGGTTAGGTTGAATAACCTCCCACGTTTACTTGGCCACAGTAGGAAAACCCTTTCCACACTATCTTACTTCTTCCCTTCATGGCATGTCTGGAGTTTCATTATGAAAATTCGCCACAACTTCCTCTCCATTTTCCATCGCCGTAGCAGACTCCCCTGTGTTGTCATCTTCTGAACATCCCTGCCTTTTAATAAAGTACCACAGCTATCGCCTTTCTTGATAGCGGCCACGTACTCATCTCCTGCAAGAGCAAATCTCGCTTCTTACTACTTTTTTCCACCTTCAATTGTAGATCGCCGTCAATGTAGTCTGGTTCTCTAGTGAGTTGCGGACAATTGTCATGAACTGACTTGCGGACAATTGTCATGAACTGACTTGCGGACAATTGTCATGAACTGCCTTGCAGACAATTGTCATGAACTGACTTGCGGTAGGGTTCCAATAGTGCGACATAAAATGAAGGCTGAGTGTTGTATCGATTGGAAATGTTTTGCTTGAAAGCTCGTGGTCCGTGTTTCTCTATGATTTGGAAAGCACCCTATAGCTTGGGACTTAGCTTCTTTGATTTCAGTTGGGTTCGCATGTTTTGTGTATTTCACAATACTTTGTCTCCGATCTTGAAGTCCTGCTGTCGTCAAGCTTTGCAGTCATAATATTTTCACATTCTTTCCCCTGTCTTTTCTGGTGACCCCCGGGCTTGTTCATGTATCGTCTTAATCCAGTTCGCATAGAGTGTCGATCCGGGATTTTTAGCTTCGCGCTCCTTCATCCACTCTATCTGTGGATGGAAACCGTAGTTTGCATGGAATGGTAACATCGCGTGAGCGTTGGTTGCAGAGTTGTTATAGGCATGTTCAGCTAGCAGTAGTCGCTGATACTGGTCATCCTGCTTGCAGTTGACAAAACTTCGACGTTAGCCTTCCAGCCCTTGGTTGGTACGTTCGGTTCATCCGTCAGTCTGCTGGTAATATACAGTTGACATGCTTGGCTTAATTTCCAGCTGTTTGCTGAGAGATAGCCAAAGTTCTCACGTAAACTTTAAGTCCCTGTCCGAGACCATTTCGGTTGCTAGACCGCGCAACCTCCATACTTCTTTCTGGCATGGGTTTGCAACATCTTCCGCCGTTGCCGTTGTCTCTGGTCTGATGAAATGCGGTATCTTCGTGAATCGGTTGAATACTAACCTCATCTATTTGCATCTTTGCGACTCTGGTAGTTGTGTGATGAAGTATACTGACATGGATGCCCATGTTGTGTAGGGTATTTGCACTGGTTGCAATAATCCATACTTAGCATGTCTAGGCGATTTATTATGTTGGCATTCCTCACAGGATTATACGTAGTCATTGACCAATTCTGCAAGTCCTTTCCTGTAGAAGTCTCTCCTGATTATTTCCCTAGTCTTTTCTTGTCCGCAATGTCCTTCAACCGTTACATCGTGACATCCTTCTGTGATCTTGGTATATAGCGACTGACTCTTTTTTACAAACAGTCCTGCTTATAATAGAGTAGACCGTCAGTTAAGGTCCTGTCTTTGGGAACATCCTTTCCTTCGTCTCCTAACCTAATCAGTTCTTCCCTCCATCGCCTCCAAGCTGCATCTGATCTGATAGCTGCCTGTATGTCGCTTAGGAATTCCGGATTGAACTGCTTCATACCTTTTTGTAGGATAATAGCGTTTGACATTAAAACCTTTTCGGGTACTTCAGAAATTTTATACTAATGTTCCTGGTATTTATCTGATGCCTGTAGGTAGCTGATGCTAGGTTCTGGTTCCTTGATCATCAAGGATCTTGTGGTTATATCAGTTCTTCCGAAACCCGCTGCCCCGCTTTCTATATCTTCCCAGTCATCTACTTCCATCAAGTCTGTGGTGTTGACCTTTTCTACCACTAGTTGAGCTACGCGATCGCCCATTCTTATTTGGCAGTCCACATCTTTATGGTGCAAAAGTAGGACTTTGAGTTCGCAGGTGTAATCAGCATCGATTAGTCCTGCGCCGGTGGAGATTCCACTTCTCACCGCTAATCCTCTTCTTGGAGCAACTCTTCCGCAAGTTCCTTCGTGCAGCACCACAGCTATACCCGTCCTTGTCAATCCTTGGCCATATTTCCGGACCATGTTATCCACAATGGCAAACAGGTCATGTCTTGCTGCCATTCTTGAGCCCGTTGTGGGCAAATATGCCTTTTTGCTCCATCTCTTAATCCTAATTACGGGTTCCCTTCCACCTCTTCAAGGTTCCAAATCTAAATTCTTATATCTATCCCAATCTTCTCCTTCATTACCTACCCTGTCTACCAGTGATACCAAGAAATTTTCTACTGGGAAGTTTTTTGTTCGCAATACGTAGCTCTCAGTTCGGGATGTTACTCCTGCCATCTGCTTAATGCGTCAGCCTTTCCGCCTTTTGTGCCTGGTCGGTATACAATATAAAAATTGTATTCTACCTGCTTCTGAGCCCATCTAATTTGACAGCTGCTCCAGACTTTCGAGGTCAGAAAGTATTTTAGGTTTTGATGGTCGGTAAAGACTGTAATCGGTTTTTCCGTTCCGATCAAGTAGTGTTTCCAATTCTTAAATTCTTCCTGGATTGCGTGAAGTTCTTTATCATGAATCTTGTAATTGCGTTTAGCTGAGTTTAATTTTCTGGAATAGAAAGCTACTGGATGTAACCTTTTCTCAAAGTATTGAGAAATGACACAACAGAGTGAGAAATCGCTAGCGTTAGTTTCTCCAACCATTTCTCTTTCTGGGAAAAGGTGACTCACTATCGGGGCTGGTGTAGCACGCTGTTTTAGCTCGTGAAAAGATGTATCCTGCTCAACTCTCCATTTGAAATTCTGTGGATTTTGTGGTAATGTCTGGGTTATCGGTTTACAAATAGGGAAGATGTTTTTAATAAATCGTGGGTAGAAGTTAGTGAATCCAATAATGACTTGTTCTTCTTTAACTCGCTTAGGTGCTTTCCAATCCAATATGGATTCAACCTTGTGAGTGCTGATAGACACTGCATCGACTGCTGCCATATAGCCAAGGAATTCTACCTCCGTGGCATGGAAGGGCGACCCTTTTAGCGATACCGCTAACTGTAAGTCTGACAGACTTTGTAAAACCCTTTTGACAGCTACAGTGTATTCCTTTTCATCCTTTGAGTAGATGAGAATATCGTCAAGATAACACACGACTCCAACATCATAGTATTGTTTCAATACTTGGTTCATCCTATCTTGAAAAGTTGCCTGAACGTTAACCAATTCAAAAGGCATAACCTCCTATTGGTAATGTTCGTATCTTGTACGGAATGCCGTCTTCCATTCACCTCCTTCCTTTATCCTTATCAAGTCGTAACCGTCTTTAAGGTCTAACTTGGTGAAGATATTTGTGTCGGCTACTCTATCTCTGAGTTTGGACATAAGTGGAAGGGGATGTTTGTGGAGGATAGTAATCTTATTTAGATTTCAGTAATCTACAACTAGGCGTAGTCGGCCATCTGGCTTACGTACGAATAACAGGGATGCTCCTGCAGGCGATTGACTCCGCGTGATCTTTCCTTGTATGATCATTGTTTCCAAGTATTCGCGTAAACCCTTATGCTGCTTCTTGCATAATGGATATATTGCACCACAAGGGGGACTAGATCTTGGAATCCACTTGATTTCATGATCAAAAGTTCATCTGGGGGCTAATCCTTCTGCCGTCTGGAGTTCAAACAAGTGCTTGTAATTCCAGTATTCCTTCGGCAATGATTCGCGTTCTGCAGTAATTTGTATACCAGTAATTTCTCCAATACCGCATGCGTTAGGGTCCTAGGTGACGGATTCATCATAATCGAACATATCCGCTATTCCTTCATCTTCCTCCACACAGCTTTCACAACTTCTTGCACAGCAGGTCCAATTTTCGGTATCTTGTATGTGAGACACTGGGTGTTCACGATACCACTAACCTAACGGAATTATCATTGCATAAACACCTGTCTTAGCCACTTCAGACGACAGTTCAGGGATGTGTCAGTTGTTTCCTATTTCCAATTTAGTAGGCAGCGTATAACACATCCCTCCGGAGGCTGCTGATGATCTGTCGAATTCCAAGGTATCAACTGCATTGTCGCGTTCTACATTAGGAACCCGAAGGTCATCAACTAGGTCCTTATTTATGAGGAGTACGTTGGAACCCAAGTCTAACAACACGTTAACCGTGTATAGGTTATCGTGTATGTGGAGGTAAGCCATCACATCAGAACAGTTGTATTGTCCTGACTTTGGAGCATCTAACTCCAGGCGTTTAGCGCAGATAAATTTTCTTGGTTCTTTCGTTTGAACATAGTTGGTGTTGTGTGTAAGTAACAATATATTTGTTACTACGCCCTCGTAGCTGCGACCATTGAGGTCTCAGACAAACTAGGTAGTCTTTAGCTCTAACAATCAGGGTCTATATCCTAAGCAGCATTTCACCGCGACGTAATTCGGCACAACTAGTTTTCTGGCTTGATGCCTTCCTCTGACACGCCAGATCTTAGCTCATACTCGATCTTCCGGGGTTTGTTAGCCATTTTACGCCCTCAGTATGGGGTTCCCGTCTTCAGCGACCCTTTCCCTTAGGGTTGTGG
Organism: Tuber brumale; assembly: GCA_014065205.1. Classification (NCBI taxonomy): domain Eukaryota; kingdom Fungi; phylum Ascomycota; class Pezizomycetes; order Pezizales; family Tuberaceae; genus Tuber; species Tuber brumale. The sequence goes on along the minus strand of JACCEG010000248.1, from coordinate 154,590 downwards.
TTATCCGTCTAGCTACTTCAGAGGGGCCTTGCGCACCAAAGCGGCAACTCGCTATCCCACACACTAGCCAGAAGGCAGGATAGTAGATATGTATAATACGACTCAGACTCGTGTAGTAGGGGGAATGGCCCGCGTCACTTGTCCTCTTGTCATGTATTGTTATTGGGTAGATCTTGTATTGCTATGTCCCCACTTCTTTGATATAGTAACTTGGTTGCGCACGGGTAGCAGGCAACCACCAGGTGACGTGAGGAACTTTGTGCTGTTTGCTCCCGCGCCATGTGGGCATGTTAACTATCCTCAGTTTCGATTGAGACTCTCCATATATTGATTCTTGTGTTCGCGATCCCAAGTTCCTCGTGGGGTCACATTGCTTGAAGCCTACTTGCCTTGATCCTGAAAGGAGAGAGTTGCTTCGCCCCGCCTTGATCATTTTGAGTTTCAAGTCCCATAGTTACACACAGAACACCCAATTCCCGCCATGGTCGGTACCCAATACACCCTTGCCCATGGGAGTACCTATTTTGATGCCACCTACATCCGGACACAGAATACCCAAACACCATCGCCACTGGTGCCACTGAACTGACCTAGGTCTGTTCTTCGACATCTGCCAGTTCACAGATTTTATTTACGCGGGCTGGGTGCTGAACGGCCACAACTTTGCCCGAAGATTTAGGCTTTAAAATAGCCGATCTTGCATGTTGAATTCCCCTTTTTATCGGTGTTGAGCTGACCGTTCCCGCCAATATATAGGCATATGCCCAACACGTCTGGTAGGTCTGGTTTTTCTTTCCACAACGTGTACAATCTCCGCCGCCGCTCCGTGTGTTTGTCACACTCTGCGGGAGACCGGTATTGGCCCCGTCAAGGTTCGTGTAGGTGGCCTTGGTCTCAAGTCTCACCCTTGTCCTGGGCTTCTCCGGTTCGTTATCACTTTTTCACTTCCTGGAAGGGGCTCCACCTCCCAGGACATAAGGTTTATTCTCACTTTGTCGCTTCAGTTTGGAGTCTCTGCGGTCTTCTCTTTTGAGCTCTTGGTCTACATTAGGTTTAGAAGATTTGTCACGTCTAATCTTTTCTCTGGCCCGAAGCATGTCTTCTGACCGGCCACGAAGCCATAGTGCTTCTTCTCATTCTTGATCCGTCGTATACTGCGAAGCCAACAATCTGCGTACACTTTGTTTGGGAAGTTTATCTTCGACTTCCTGCCTCTAGGACTCTCCCGTCATGCATGCAAGAATGTTATGGTTATACAGGATCGTTATATAATGTTCAATACTGCCATGTTATTCGACTCGCATCCTAGCTTGAAGTGCTAGTCGTTTGGCTTCCACCAGGGCCAATTGTTTGATCATATTGTGTTCCAAACCAGTCTACATTGCTATTTCTGGTTGTTGGGTTTCTCCTTGCGGTCTGTCCGTGGCCTTCCTATATCAGGCGGTATAAGGAAGTACTATTTCTCCTCTCGTACCAGTGATTGCATATATAACTCGTGCTCAAGAATCATCCCAAATTCGCAGTTTCTGCTCTAAATCGCGGTCAGATCATAAAATCCACACATATAGGTCTGGGGCGGGTTTCTCCGCACAGAATCGGGGTAGCGCTGATGGTCGCTCGATATTTAGCGCTATTGCGTTGGCGAGTGTCTCTGCAATACCAGACTTTTCGGGTGTTGGTCTTTGCCATTTCCGGCTAGGACATCTTCTCCTTTTTCCTCTGCCATCATCGTCATCATCGTCGCCTGGGTCTCCTGAGTCACCCACTTGGGCACCTGAGGGACCTGCATTAACGGCTTCCCTGCCTTTTCCCTTTTCCCTTCGTGTAGGTGGGGCGTAACATTCTTCGTCAATTACTTCTCCTACGGAGGGTAAAGGTATTGTTCCTACAGCTTTAGGACTTGTTATGGGGACTATTGTTTTATGTATGGCCACTGTTAATCCTTCTAGGGTCTTGTTCGCCCTATTATTCGGCTGCTGTTGCTGGTCTTGAGACCTGCGAACCTCTCCTTATCGGGTCATCTGATTTATGGCTATTGGTCTTAGAGTACAGTTGACCTCCCTTTCACGAGGGATGGTAGGAGCGCGAAATTCTAGCAATTCCGCTCTTAAACTAACAACCATCAGTTCTAGATTCCGATGTCGGGCTAATTCCGCCTGGCTTTCTGCCACCAGGGTTCCATGTACCCTCGTGGTTCCTCCTTCATGTTCCTGTTGAAGCCTATCTTGGGCCTCTATTTTCTTTGCTACTTCTCGTAGCATTTCCTCTCGGATCCCCTAGACCTCTGATTCCACGCCTGTCAGCTGCATCATTAGGTGTGCAATATCGTTATCCTGGACAGCTTGTCCATCCGCGATTTGATGTCGAAATTTAATTAACTTCAAGGTATTGTCCCGGGTGTCTACATTCAAATTTGTGAAGGAGATATTGGCTTGGTTGTGCCAGGTATCAATATCCCACCCTATTCGTTCCCAGGTTGTCCTGAGACGGGCAGCCAACCTGGCTAAGTTTGCAGCATAGTCGCCACCTGATTTAGGCGTAACCTGATTTAGGCGTGGTGGTCCTTGATATCCCAGGAGCGCTAGCCACACTAGGGGATCTGTGAGTGGGTACATGTCCTCTACGGAACGTGGGTTCTGGATGTGTTGACAGGTAGGAACTCCATATGGCTGTATCATTGGTTTTTTCCGCCGTATCGGATAGGGTATCAATAGGTTCTCCCGCTGTTATCCTTTTTCTGGGTCTTGAGGTATCTCAGCCATTGTAATACCTTCCAGATAGGCTAACTGTTCTAATAGCCAGGGTTGAGTGATTTGTGGTACTTCGTACCGGATTTCTGGATATCCTTTAAAGGGTTTAAGGAATCGTATGTACGGTATCCAATGTTTGAGATACTATAGAGGTGTAGGTATGAAAAGGTTCGGTTGATCTGATTGCGGACTCAGAATCTGAATTTCCCTTTTCTCGAGGTTTAAAATGTACTAGTAGTACATATAAGGGTTTGTCGGGCCCAGCGCGAGGGGATGTCTGATCCTTGGATGACTGGGTCAGATTTTTTATCTTGGGAGTACTGGGTGCTCCAGTCGACAAGGTCTTCTGGCTCAGTAGAACTCCACTCACAGTTCGAACCCTGCCAGGTGCGATATATTCGATTCAATTAATCTGTCGCTTGGATCCAGAAAGGTATTGTGAACCAGGCGGGTTCTTGCGTATACTACCCTTCGATTTCGCAAAGCTCAGTGTTGATAATTTCTTCCAATGTTTGAATATAGAGGGGACACGGAGGTACTTCGAAAATGTAATCAAAGTCTGAATTCAGGGTGGAGTTTGCAGTGAACTCGTAGCTCATATAGTGAACCTTGGTAACAGGAGAACTATCAATATACTATTAGGTGGATGCCCAACGTAAGTATATAACTGAGAGACGTAGGCCGAAATCTTCCGTTGAAGAATCTGTGGAGGAAGGCTCGTCTCAATCAAAGTGATAAGGTAAAGATTGAAAAGTGTGAAGTAATATTATATTGATAAGATCGCTTCTCCATGGCTTGATAATGTCTGTAGCGCTCGCGATGCACTTCGATATTTTTATCCCGCGTCTGCGTGTTGACAGACTACTTCTAACTACGATGACTCGGAACTGCCACTCTGGTTTTAATACGCAAACGTCCATCATCTTATAAGTGCGAACACCATTTGACATGGAAATTTATCACACCCTTTCGCCGACAAGGAACAGTATTCCTCTGCTGTGATGACTGCAATATTTGGTATACCAAACAGTGGCCTCCAACTTAGATGTCTGCATAGAGTATTATATTACTTTAATCTTGTTGACTATCATTCCAGTAGTCTCTTCCATCACGAAATGATCAGGTTCACGATGGGTCACCTACTGCCAATCGGAAGTCCGAGCCCGATATGTCAATGTCTTGAAGGGCTCCAACTTATTTAGGACTTCCATTCTGAGCATGCTTCTCCTTCGTCTGCCTGCCTCCACAGAGGGGTCAGATTACTAGGACCAGCCAACCTACAACTTCTCTCAGAAGGGTATGGGTGGATTCGGTATACGCCTCATAGCTTCCACTGCTGGGATTTCCTGATAGAATATTTCGCGGAAAACGTCCCGTCACCTTAGGCCCGTAGTTTAGGAAGCCTAACCTTGTAGCCTACAATATCAATGTGCCTCCTACACACTTCCTCCATTCCACTCCCCAGATGTCGCCAAAGGTCCCCTTCCATATACTCTGCCAACCGCATGCGGTCGGATGGACGGCGGCGACGCAAATGGTATTATGACGTGGGCTTCCTGGTTATGACACTGTATTCATAGGACGCAATTCTGGAAATCTCGCTAATGACATGTGGGCCCCATAAGCGTGCCAGAGGGCGGTGTTGGTTATGGCGAATCGAGGGTCTGTGGGCCGTTACCCTACCATGGGTCTATGCACATGTCTCGGATTTTCATATGCCTAATACTGGGGAGGCCCTTTTAGAATACCCGAATTTAACGACCACAGAGAGAACTATATAGTTAGCATAGATCAAACAATGTGCCGGGGAAAGACAAGTGTATACCAGGGTTCTGTAGTCCACACCTAGTATCATGATGATGATTTCACAATCCCGGCATGTGCATTCACAAAACTGGCACCAATTCTCTTCCACGAAGAAGACCAAGCGGAAGTTCAATCAGTCATCGATTATAGGGAATGCTATTGAAAAAGACAATTCTGGATTAGTTGGAAAGCATATTGTTCAAGCGAGAATATTGGGGAGGCAGTGGATGGATTAGAACATGCCATGGATTCAGTTCAGGCATGGTGGACAGATAACATGCCATGAGATGAGTTGCCTACAGTATTTTTGGGCTTTGTTTCTGCGTGTTATTCTCCTACAAAATGTAACCTGTACTGGTTACTGGTTTAGAATTTGCATGTATGAGTTGATCCTGATTGTGTTTTGAATTAGTATCAGGAAACAAGGTGTGCTGTTAGCCTGATACTGTAGGGTTTGATGCTCTATATGTGTTATGTTTGGTTTCGCGTATCGGTTTGATACTTTAGCTGTTTTATATTTGGTTTTGAGTATTGGTTTGATACTTTATATGTTTCATGTTTGGTTTCAAGGCTACCATTGTGGACTCCTATACGTTATGAGAACAAGGCTTCAATAGCCTAAGTAAGTGTATTTAAGAACTGCTATTTTTCACATTAGAAGAGGAAGACTACAGCAGACAGAGTTTTCAAGAACATGGTTAAACAGTTACCTTCTTCAACTCACTGTGAGAATCTTTAGTTTGAGATCCAACCAACATCTCTGTGACCTCATTGGTCGCCATATAGTAAGAGGTATCTTCCACAACCTCAATTAAAGCCTCCGGACTTTGCTTCACGAGTTACCACATTCAGTAAAGAACAATGTCCAGTAATCCTACTTTTACAGCAGCTTCCAAGTGGCGGTTACATAAAGATGGCTTTAATATCTATTCTGAGGTACCTGTGGTGGATAAAGGATTTCGGGATGCGTATTTGAATTGTAATTATAATAGCGAGGATTGAGGATTACCTAGTTATATGGTGAAATAAGGGTATTATTTTGTTTTCTGGGTATAACCGGTACGGGTTACCGGGTAAGGATTTTCAGTTCTCAGTTGTTACGGTTTGTGCTTTGAATTAGTTTCAGGAAACGAGGTGTTCCTCAAGCCTGATTGTATAGAGTTTGATACTCTATATATTTTATGCTTGGCTTTGAGTATCGGTTTCATACTCTATATATTTTAAGTTTAGTTTCGAGTATCGGTTGATACTGGAAATGTTTTATATTTTGTTTTGAGTATCGGTTTGATACTCCATATATGTTACATTTGGTTTCAACGTGACTGATTTGGAGCCTCATATGTCATGAGAACAAGGCTCTTGGTAGGCTAGGAAGTGTATTTAAGAACTGATGTTTTTCATGTTGGAAAAAGCTGAGTTTGACAGACCGTGTTTTTCAATATACTGGATTGCAAAGTAACTCTCTGCAGTTCCCTTGATGAATGATAAATTGGAGACTTACCAAACCTGTCGGAGACTAAAGTAGTTGTGATACAGCAAGAAGTCTATTCAACAACCTTGGCTAAAATCTCCGGCCTTTGATTTACTTGGAACCACCTTGGAATAGAACAAACCCCGTTAACTTACCAGTACAACATCTTGTAAGAGGTGGTTACCAGGATTGACCACCAGAAGAAAGGAGTATTCTATTGTTCAGTAGTCAAACTGTAACCTGTGCCAGTTACTGGTTAAGATTTTTAGGTATCAGTTATACTGAATGTGTTTTCAATTTGTTTCAGGAAACAAGGTATGTGTTAGGCATATGGAAATCTGAGCCAAGCGCAGTGACCCATGGTAGGGTAACTCTGCACGGACCATCGATTTACAGGAGCCAACACCAGCCTTCGGCCTCCTTATGGCGCCCGCACGTCACTAGCGAGTTTTCGCAAGTTGCATCCTATGACCAAAATGTCACATTAATGGAGTCCACTTCATCACAACATACACGTTGCCGCCTTCCATCCGACCACATGCTGTTTGCATGCTCTAGGGGAGGGGACCCTTGGCGACATCAGGGAAGTGGAACCGAGGAGATCCATTGCAGGCGTATTGAGATAGTAGGCTTCAAGGTTAGGCTTCCTAAACTCAGGGCCGAAAGTGACGGGGCGTTTTGGAGAAATACTTCCAGAGCATATCCCAATAGTAGAGGCTATTAGGGGTATACTGAATCCACCCATAACCTTCTGAGATCAGCTGTAGGTTGGTTGGTAGTAGTAATAGGACATCTCTACGGAGGCCGGCGCACTGTGTGAAAGCATTATCATAAAGGAAGACACAGATAAATTGGAGTCCCTTGGGACGTTGACATGTCAGGCTCGGACTTGCGCTTAGCACGAGATAGCCCGGCGTGAACTGGATCACTTCATGACCGAAGGGACTGCTACAACGATAGTCAACCAGACTCTGGTAATATAATAGTCTATGTAGATATTTAAGTTCGAGGCTGCTGTTGGGGATAATAAATAGCGCAGTCATCTCAATGGAGGAATACTAATCCGGGTCTGCAAAAAGTTGCAATAAGTTTCAGGGTCAAACGGTGGTCACACTTACAAGATTTTAGATGTTTGTGTATTAAATCCAGAGCGGTAAATTGGAGGCATAGTAGTTTGAAGTGGTCCGCGAACAGTCAGAGGTGGGATATATATATCGAAGTGCCTCCCGCACTTCACAGACATCATCAAGCAACCGTGAAGAGATCTTATCAATATCAAATGGTTTACCACATAAACATTTACTTTAGCCTTACATTATCAAGACGAGCCTTCCTTAAGAAATTCTCGGAACACAGATTTTGGCCTACATCCCTCAGTTATAATAGACATTAGGCGTCCACATGACAGTGTGCCTCCAGCCTGATACTAGAGGATATGAGACTCTCTCCATTTGATGTCTGGTTTTGAGTATTGGTTTGAGACTCTATATGATTTATGTTTGGTTTCAAGGAGCAGTTTGATACTCTATATATTTTATGTTTGATTTCCAGACTAAAATTTCAGAGTCTTATGTGTTGCAGGAAGTAAGGCTCCAGATAGCCTAGGAAGTATATTTCAGAAACTGATATTCTTCATGTTAGAACAAGCAGGTTGCGGCAGACAGAGTTTTCAAATATACTTGGGTGAAGGGTAGCTCTCTTCAGTGCGCATCAAGAGTCTGTAGTTTGAGATCTACAAATATTTCAAAGACTTCCGTATTGGCCATAAAGTAAGAAGTCTCTGCAACAACTAGCACTAAATCCAGAGGCCCTTGATTGGCTAGTCACGACGATAGTACACAACAAAGCCCATTAACACTACGATTACAGGATATCCCGAGATGCGGTAATGTATACCTTATCACACTCATGAGGATTTGCGGTTCCCTGAACAAGCGTCTGCGAACCTGGTACCTATACTTATCAAAGAAGAAGAGGAAGGGGAACCGCAATGAGGCCTCGATTACAGTGAAACACATAAAAAAGGACAGTTCTTTGTTAGCTGGAAACGATATCCTGCAAGCAAAAATAGTTTGCAACAGGTAGAAGGATTGGCATATGCAATAGATTTGGTTCAATCATTGTGGACTAATAACTTGCCAGGAGATGGGGTTCTTGGGGTATTTTCTAGGTTTATTCCTATGTGTTATTCCCCAACTAAGAATGGCTTTAAGAGCGCTTCAGATTTACCCCCAGTTGGTAAAGGTTTTCGGGATCCTTATTTGAATTCTGATTATCATAGCCTTGGTTAGATATGTTCTTGTTATATTTTGAAATATGGGTTTTATTTTGTTTTTGGGGTGTAACCTGTACAGGTTACATGTTTAGGATTTTCAGATATCAGTTGATACTGATTGTGTTTTGAATTGGTTACAGGAAATTAGGTGTGCCTTTGGCCTGAGAGTATAGCATTTGATACTCTATATGTTTTATGTTTGGATTCAAGTATTGGTTTGATACTGTATATGTTTTACGCTTGGTTTTGAGCATTAGTTTGATACTCTTTATGTACCCGGTACAGGTTACTGGTTTCGGATTTTCAGGGATCAGTTGATACTGATTGTGTTTTGAATTTATTGCGGGAAACGAGGTGTGCCTCAAGGCTGCGGATATATGGTTTGATACTCTACATGTTTTATGTTTTGTTTCGATTATTTGTTTGATACTCTACGTGTTTTTTGTTTAGTTTGGAGTATTAGTCTGATACTCGGTATGTTTTATGTTTGGTTTTGAGTATCGGTATTATACTCGATATGTTTTATGTTTGGTTTTGAGTATCGGTTTGATACTCTATATGTTCATATTTTATTTCATGGCTACTATTTGGAGTCTTATATGTTATGAGAGTAAGGCTCTCGGTAGCCTAAGAAGTGTATTTAAGAACTCTCCTTCTTCATGTTAGAACAGAAAGACTTCGAAAGAAAGAGTATTCAATATACTGGCTTGAGCAGTTACCTTCTTCAGCTCGCTTCAAGAATCTTTAGTCTAAGATCGACCAAACATCTCTGCGACTTCAGTAGACGTGATATACAGAGAAGTCTTTTGAACAAGCGCAGTTAAAGCCAGCAGACTTTGCTTCGCTAGTTACTATTTTCGGTAAAGAACAAGGGCTGTTAAACATATGTTTACCTCATCTCCCGAGAGGCGGTTAAACCTTTTCTAGCTTTACTAAGTTAACAAGATAGAAGGCATTTCACGACCAAGTAAGAGCAAGGACCCTGAGAAAGGTTCTCAACCGCGCACCGGGGATTCCGAAGGACGGTTCACAAAGACTCCAGCAAAGGAACAAGCGAAAAGCGACACAGCCGCCTAGCAGTTAGCAAAAGACGCCACCGTACAATCAGCAGGACAATCATCACAACAACCATCGGAACAGCAAACCACTACCCCCATAGTGGACCGTGAAATTCCCAACAAAGCCTTTAGGTACACTGGCGCCTTCTGCACCACCCAGTAATGATCGAGATAGCTCTGATAGTGACAAAGACTGAGACGATATGGCATCCAAAGCAGGTCAAGCCGGACCTGAAGCTCTTGAACTAGGAGTTCCCAGAGCAGCAACTCCCAGTCCTAACCAAGCCATTGCGGCTAAACACATCGTCCAAGTAACTTCACCTAGTAAGTTTACTGATAAAGGAGATGATCTCAAACCGCAAGCGTTCGATAGATGGTATAACTCAATACAGTTGTATCTATGTCTAAATGGGTTGCAAACAAGCCAGGATGGTGGAGGAAACTATTGGATTCTCAATACTCAGGGATGAGCTCCAGAAGAAGCTTTTGAAGCAGCTGAGCATTGCGGTGAAGACATGACCAGAGAAGACCTTGTGGGATTCCTGCGAGAAAGATTTCAATCCCCGAGAAAGAAAAATGATACCTACCACAATTTTAACGCAATCACGCAAGTGTATAATGGCAAGATAGAAAGAATATCAACTATAGCAAGCGACCTGCTGATGTTCTGATCATGCCTACCCGCAAACACTATAAGCGATTATGCCTTCATTCTACTGTTCTTTAAAAGCATGGACCCCAGGCTACGACAAGAAGAATAATTACGGCATGCTGAAACTGATACCATTATGGACCTCCTACAAATAGCGGAGAGTATAGATGCTACCCTAAAAAGCACTGGTGCTCATGGGAAGAAAAAGTTCCTGATACAAGTAAAAGAATTCACTTCCAAACAAGAAGGATGGGAGGACAATCGGAAAACTAGCAACAAGCCCCACTGCAAACTGAAGGAAGTAAAAGAAAAGGGTCTTAGCTACACGTGGAGAGGTAAAGGACATCTAGCAAGAGACTGTCCTAGCAAAGATGATAAGGGCAAAGGCAAGGGCAAGGCTACAGTGAAGAATGAAGTCACCTCCAACAGAATGGTATAAGAACAACTAGTGGGGAGAGGTGTTTATTAATGGTATGGAAATAGAGGAAGAAAAGAAAGACATAATTACAATGGCGGCTAGAACAACAAATGCCAAACCCCAAGATTCTCGGGAAAGAACGATGCTCAACAATGGAGAAGAAGCCCAAGTCCAGTTTGATCCGGTATCAATAGGAGTAAACCTGATTAGTGCCACCTTTGTGACTACTGAGACAATTCCATGTCAGGAATTGAGGACACTGATCAGAATACACTGAGGCATGAAAGGATCACAATCTGTGTGGCATAAGCAATGTTCAGTCAATCTATCAGCGGGAAGGTTGAGTGCACCGCGAACCAGGATGTTGGTTCGCAACCTAGTAAAATACAAAGAACTAATAGGTATGCTTTTCCAGAAACAACATTAAGCTCCAATCAAATATGGCAAATTAGCAATTCTATTTCACAAGCAGAATGTCCGAATTGTTTACACACCTACTGGGGTATGATTCGAGAAGTAGTGATTAGCATTGAAGATGTCATGAGCCAACATCTGGAAAGAATTCATGATGAAATGAGGCAAGATTTGCCGCCCCTAAGGAAAATCAATCAGAAGATATATCTGCAACCAGGAAAAGAGCAGCTCTTTTTACCCACTTACTCGATAGTGGAACGATTGGCAATGGACATGGGCATATGGTTAAGAGAAAAAGAGAAAGCCGGAATTATCAAGTGACACGCACTTTCATCCGCAGCACCCATGTTTACTCAGGAAAGGAAGGATAAGAAACATATCTTACCATTAGTGGACATCACTGCAAGGCATGCGAAAATGATTAAGGATGTCGAAACTATTCCTAACAAAACAATGATCCTGAATGCTCTAGGAAGAGCAAGATACCGTAGCAAAAGTGAACTTAGTGATGACTTTACTTCCACATGAGAGTGGAACCAGAGGATGTGAGCAACAACGCTTTCGATACACCATTTGCATGTTTCGTTAGTAAAATAATGCGACAGGGAGATATCAATGCTCTTAGAACATTCAGGCACATTATGTCTGATCTATTCGCCGCCTATTACGGACACTTCCGGTTCGTATATATGGAACATATACACATATTTTCCGATACGGAGTCGTAGCATTAAAACCACATATGCATAATTTGCGACAAGCTAAATGAAGATCGATTCTATGCCAGCAGGAAGCACTCAGTATTCTTGGCCACCAGTATAGAAGTGTTAGACCATATTATCAATGACGAAGGGCTCGCAGCAGCAGCGGAAAAGATAGCAAAACTCCAGGAATGGACTATGCCATAAACTATGAAACCATTACAGGAATTGGTCAGAATGGTTAACTACATTAGTAACTTTTTGCGTGACGTTGCAACTATTACATCACCCTTAATTGAACTCACTGGACCGGCAGAATCTTTTTGAACCACCACCCAAGACCAAGCCATGGAAAATATTAAGGGAAGTGTTTCAAGACATGAGGTTATGAAACCATTACAATGTGGTTTGCAACTTCCAATATGGTTAATAACCAATGCATGCAACACAGAGGTAGGAGTATGTGGAGCACAGGGAGAAACTTCCGAGAATGGAAGACCACCGTTATCTCATAGCGGGAACTTTTGTAATGCCCAAATGAATTATGGCACAACGGACAATGAAGCCCTACAAATAAATGATGCACTGATGGCATTTCCTCACATATTTGTAGGAAGCAAGTTAACTATCCCCACCGATCATCTACCTCTGACGTACCTCAAGACGAGCAGAACACCCAATAAGAAACAACTGCGAAGGAGAGTCTTCATTGGGAAATACGATAAATACTTAGTGTACAGGCCAGGAAAATGCAACTGTTTAGCAGACACATTATCCCGTCTTCATGATGAGAATGATAATTACCCACATACTGCAAACGATCCCACACCAGAAGAAGATTCGCCTACTACCTCAACTATTTCATCCTTTCTTTCTTGCAAAGAACCTACTATCACACACGAAATGTCTTGATTTGAAGCCCTCACAGTTCAGCACATTGGTGCTCATTCAAAATGCGGAAGCAACTGCAGCCTGGAGCAAGCACAGCTAGATGCAATCGATTACATAAATACGGTACCCCTAAATGATCGGGGACATCATCGCAGTTATACCAGTGGCAGGCGTGAGGAGGAACCTGAACATGGATCAATACATAGGGCATTTTGCGACATACCCTTCTGTCCGTACCAAGAGAATTTGAAACCTAAGACTATGATCTGTGCTGGCTCCTCCTGCAGGAGCCCGCCGGTTATCAAAACTCCCACAAACACCAGCGATGATTACGGTGACAAAGATACTCATTCATCACGCCTCCGCCTCAACATCTGAGCCATCAGAGAGGTCCTTAAAAGAGCATTCGGATGTATCTCTCCCTCTACCAAATATCACAATTCCGAGTCTGCGGAGCATCCCTATAATGAACCCCTCTATGGCGGACCTCTCGCATTCCTGAATTAGGTTCCGGTAGTAGAACCGCCCTCCCTACCTCACAAGAAACACAAGCTCTACAAGGTTTATAAAACAGCTGATGAGGTGGAGGAGGCAACGGTATTAGAATGAGTGGTGGATGAAAGGGATATCATCTAAGGCGTGGATGATATGAAAAAGATTTGTGGGGAACAGATGATCAAAGGATATAGGAGGAACCCTATCTACCAACTAGCGAAGGATTCCAACCACAACTCACGAAATTGAATTAATCAATATTACAATATAGGAAATGGTCTGCTTTACGCCACTACAAGAGAAGGAGAAGATTTCCTTTACATTCCAAAGGGTCATGCAGTGAATGGAGAAATACTAGGGGAAATATGGATAGGGGAGAGATATAATAAAGGACACCTAGCGCTGATCGAAACCACCGGTATGCAACGGAATACGTCTACTGGCCACAGATCAGCAAGGACTACAAAGACTGTGTCCAGAAATGTGACTGATGTCAACTGAATCAAGAAAGGACTATGTTACCTACTGGCAACACCCGTTCGCTCCCCTTTCCCTCGGAGATATTTTCCCGCTATGTTATCCACTTCATAGGGCCTTTCACTAAGCTGAAGTGATATGATTCTGTATTGGTGGTAGTAGATAGAGTGGTTGGCTTCAGCTGGCTTATACCAACATCAGTAAACACTACTGGGATCTCGACAAGGGAATTTCTCCATCACCATATTTACACCCCTCATGGAATACCTTCGTCGATTGTTAGTGATGCTAACCCTCGCTTCACCTCCCGGTTTTAGAAACAAATCTTGCAGACAATGGGAGTTGAATACATCATGGCCACCACTGGTCATCACAAAACAAATAGACAAGTGGAAAGGAAGATCCGAGAACTGGAAACAGCATTAAGGAATGTTGTTAATGTATGCCCGACCAACTGGCTCACCTCCCTCCCTGAAGTGACAGCTTACTGAAATGCAGGTCACTCAGATACTATAGGAACATCACCATACAAAGCCGTGTATGGACGAGAATACCAAATTGTCGATAACTATAAAGTCCACTCTACAACAGTGCCTGCATCCGATGCCTTCTACAATCGACACCAGGAAATCAGAAAGGCAGAATAGCAAGTATTATAGTTGCCTAGAGTGAGATCAAACAGAGTTGCAGCTAAGAGGAGGAACACACACAAACCTGTGGAGATTAGGTAAAGGATTCTGGTTTTTGAGTACCAGTTTGTCATGGAATCTGGCAGATTTCGTAAATTGCAGCCACGCGGGAACGGCCCTTTTACAGTAATCGCATTCGACGAACAAAACCAGAACTATACAGTTAGCATGGATGCAAGAATTTACCGAAGAAGGAAGTGAGTATTCCACTGTTCGTTAGTCGAAGCTTACCACCCTAATGATGATTTCTGGTTCCCAGGATGACCATTTGCGAAGCCAGGACCAATTCTCATCAACTAAGAACTGGAATCCGAAGATTAATCTGGTATCGATTACGGGAAACGATAGGGAAAACGACTGTTCTTGGTTAGTTGGACAGGATACCCAGCACGGGCGAATAGTGGGGAATGGTTGGAAGGATTAGAACATGCGACGGATTACCTTCAGGTATGGTGGACAAATAACATCCCCGTATTGAATTTGTATGTAGCGGCACAATCTTAATAGCTTGAGTACGAGAATACGGTACAGTATTAAAGGTATACTGTAGGCACACTTAGGCGAGGAGGGTAGGAGTAGGAAGGCAGATTGGTA
>JACCEG010000248.1:90348-134667 GCA_014065205.1 Tuber brumale | reverse complement strand
AAAAAGGCTGCAGTACATAAGTAAAAATAACTGAAATATCTCGCATATGCAATAAGAAAATATATATCCAATTATCCCATCGTTATCATGAAATATAAGCGAAATACCCCATGTATATACTCTTGCTGTAGTAATGTTCGTGATCTATAGGTAAACCAGAAAATATAACTAAGGAGAGAAATACAAGTTATTTAAAAGAAATATACTTATGAAACGAATAATAGAAAATTTCAACACCCCGCAGATCCGTTTACTGTGACATTTTCTGGGTTTATTCCTATTTGTTATTCTCCTACTAAAGATGGCTTTGAAAGCTATTCTGATGTACTCCCAGTTGATAAAAGATTTTAGGATCCTTATTTGAATTCTGATTATCATAGCAAGGATTAAAGGTTTTCTGGTCACATATTGAAATAACGATTTAATTTTGTGTTTGAGTATTACCGGTCCCTGTTACCTGTTCAGCATTTTCAGGTATCAGTTGTAACTGATTGTGTTTTCAATTTATTTCAGGAAACGAGGTGTGCCTCTAGCCTGTGAATATCGGGTTTGATACTCTACATGTTTTATGTTTGGTTACGAGTATCGGTTTTATACTCTAACTATTTCATCTTTGGTTTGGAGTATTGGTGCAATACTCTATATGTTTTATGTTTGGTTTTGTGTATCGGTTTGATACTCTATATATTTTATGCTTGGTTTCAAGTATCGGTTTGATACTCTATATGTTACTTTTTTATTTCCAGGCTACCATTTTGGAGTCTTATATGTGATGAGAATAAGCCTCTCCATAGCATAAGAAGTGTATTTAAGAACTCTTATTCTTCATGTTAGAAGCGGCACACTTCGAAAGACAGAGTTTTCAATATACTTGGTTGAGCAGTTACTTTCTTCAGTTCCATTCAAGAATCTTTAGTTTGAGATCCACCAAACATTTCGGGAACTTCCGAAGTCCTGATATAGTGATAAGTTTTTTTTTTTCAACAACCTCACTCAAAGCCTCCTGAGTTTGCTTTGCTTCTTACCACTTTCAGTAAAGATCAATGTCCCTTAACACTACATTTACCACATCTCCCGCGAGGCAGTTACACTCTGTGTTTTATATTTGGTTTCAAGTTCTAGTCAGATGCCCTATATGTTGTATCTTTGGCTACGCATAGTCGTTTGATACTCTCTATGTTTTATGTTCTGTTTCCATCATTTGTTTGATACTGTGCATGAGTTAAGTTTGATTATGAAGTATCGGTTTGATATTTTATATGATTTATGTTTGGTTTTAAGGGTACCCTTTTTCACTCTTATATATTCTGAGAACAAGGCTCCCAGTAGCCTAAGATGTATATTTCAGAACTGCTATTCTATATGTTAGAACAGGCAGACTTTGACAGAGAGTGTTTTCAATATACTACACTGTACTGTTACCTTCTTCAGTGCCATTCAAGAATCTATAATTGCGATTTGCCAAACATCTCTTTACCTTCAACAGTAGCGATATAGTCAGAAATCTATTCCACAACCCACCTTCAACTTTTCGGACCTTGATTCTCTAGTTTGCAACTTCAGTAAAGAACAAAGCCCGTTAACCCTACCTTTAGCGCAACTCTTGTGAGCTGGTTAGATGTATCACTCGTACCTTATCCATCAATGGTGGCATCCCACTCCCATCACCTGCATACCACAAAGGAGTAATCTTACCTACGAAAAACCCACCTTTAGTGCCCTTGTGCGTGATCTTGGCCCCAGCTAGCTGCGGCAAATATTGATTATGAAGAAAGTCGTACTATGCCTCAAAAGACCAGAATGTGGCAAAATCATTGACCACCAAGCACTCCAATGCCAACGCTGTACAACAATCAAGATATGGATCTGAAATCAGCCCTGGAATAGCTCCACTCAAGAGACACTTTAAGTGCCCATACCTCTGCTATGTACCTTCCAGACCCTGGCACATCCTCAAATACCACCAAGGACCATTGTGTATAGTGAAGGTTGTGCGATTAGCATGCGAAGGATGCCTAGGGACCTCCTAAAACCGATTCCCTGCACCTGCTTGAAAGTAGCTATAAAACTTTGCCTTGATCAGGCGGTTGGGAACTGGCTCAATCTGCCACATTGGATAGCGCGATAACATCGTTACACTAGTAATGGAGCAAAGGACATGCACCATTCTTAAACCTCCATCCTTCTTTCTCACAATCTTTGTCCTATGTGCCCAGGGAGACTCCGATTGTGGAACAATACCAGCGTCCTCAACCTTGACTATATTCTGCTCTAGCCAGTCTCGTTCCTTCCTTGTATAGTGCTTGTCCCTTGCCCACCTTAGCTGTACTCCTGGATAGACACTGATCCGATACACTGCTAAATCTGTCGCTGGCATGTCCTTCAACCTGGCGGCAATAAGGTCTCTCCACCTATACAACAAACACTCTGCTTCCTGCCTCTGCTCGTGTGTTAACTCAGCTTCTAACTCAATCCTTGATGCTACAAACCATGTGGAAATCCACCATGCTGAATCCACCAACTCCACCCGATAACTAGGGGGGCACCACTTTGTCGGAAACTGCACTGTGTGTCCAAATTCCTACTCTTCGACCCCCTCTGCCTTCCCGTTCATCGCTATTATGGTCCTTGAATTTGGTTCTGACTGCCCGTCAAACTGCACCAGCACTTCACGAGCTTCGACCAACTTGACTACCTTCTCTTGCTCAGATGTCCCCATGTCCACAGGATCTTTTGCGACTCCTGAATATCTACCGCTTTTGATCTCACTGTAGTTACTATTTGTGAATCCCGTCCGCTATTCTTCCCGCAGTTCACTTTACCATGAAGATAAATCCCATCATTCCCAACAGTGTCTATCTTCCATTCATAAATGCCTTCTCTAATAATCATAATATCAAAACCTCAGTAATACAATCAATATTCCTCTATTGCTTTTCTCTATTCTCCGCACTCAAGTTCTTTAAATCCGAAAGACTGCACTCAGCATCGCCTTCTCGCGCATCCTTCCCACCAGACAAGAGACTGGAGATATCATCTCGTGGTACTAGGTTTTGGACTAATCGGATGACCCACTATCCTCTCCTTCGTCATCATACTTGATCTCCTCCTCTGCCTGTCTCTTTGCCAATTCAACCAAATCCTGAAAGAAGCGTCCACCTCCCAACTGCTGCCATTCCAATTCTTCTTCAATTTCCATGGATACCACATAACCTTCTTTATCCCGGTCACTCATAACGGCCTGAACACACATGCGATATCTATGAGGACATATTTCTGCCCTCGCATCCCTGGGAGCTTTTACCCTGGCCTCATGATGGGTCATCATATAGCACCCTTTCCTTCCATTGTCTCCCTTCGCCTTCATAGCGTGCAGCGAGCGTCTGCTGAGGAGCTAAGGCTATATTGGCTCATACAGTGTAGGAAGTGCGTAGACATGTAGATCGCACGAGAGCTCAGCAACCTTTATTCTCACTTCCACACAATAGGGAATCAATGCTAGTACCTGTGTCGCTGTCTGAATAACCATTTTTGCAGCCTTGCGCAACCTGGCACCAACGAAGCATGGAAGACCGATGGGCATCAGGTTCACTGTAGAGCCTGCGTCAAGCAATCTTCGCGTAATAAGATAGCTGCCTCCCACCATACAAATAGTCCCCTTGTTATAGAAGTTGATAATATCTCCCAAGTCTTGATCAGTAGCTAGAGCCGAGAACTGTTCCTCTTCTAGTTTGCCACTACTCTTGTCCATCTTATCCTTGCCTTTCGCTTTCTCTTACTCACCCACTTTGCTCACTCCTGAACTAAGAGGTAATAAATATCTCGCTTCGCAGTGTGTGGCAAGTCCAAGAGAGACTTCCAGTAGAGCCCAGTGACCGGCACCTCGCGGAATGCCACAACAAATTACACCTTTCATGCCCTCCCATCATGTGACTTGGCTTATTTGATATTCTAGACCCTCCCCACTTAGCCTTTTTCTTGCCTTGAGTGACTTCCGCAACATTATATTCCTCCTCATCACTGGTAGAGCTCTAAGCTGCTGGGCCGTCTTCTGCATCAAACTTACCTGGAGGTTCACTGAACAGACAGAACCTTTCACCAGCTATTACTGGTACCACTTCAATTCCTCAAGCGTCTACAGTATCATCAACCTCCACGATTAGCTGAACAAACTCTATCAGATAAACTGAATTCCCTACTCCTGCCACTGATACGTCCCATACCTTCATTCCCTCTAGCGCAGATGGCTTTCCAACAACTTCAACCACATTGACTGGTCTGTTCCTGCCAGGCGCTAATACCTCTCCCGTGAACTCGGTGGGGGTACTGGGTGTTCTGGTCCAACATTGTCTACTCTAGGTGCTAAACTAGCAGGCGTCGGGCACAGCAAGCGCAAATGGCCATCCTCGTAGCAGTAAGAGCCAATGCGAGGGCAGGCTGACATGTTGCAAGTAGGCGGGGGCACACTGACTGGAAATAATTTCAGGTCCTCCCTTGGCCCTCTGGCGAAGCTATCGAATTACGAGAGGATACATTGATAACTATGGGTGGTATCCGGATAGCCAGTCTGCGATACTATAGAATGCAACTGTCACGAATGAGGCGCAGTAAGGAAAATGTTTTCATATGACTCGTAGTTATGAGTGATAGGTATGGTATGTTTCGCACATGACTTCATTAGAGGTTATGGGTTTCGCGCATGTGACCACTTTGGCTATATGATATGGTTATGATCATTGTAAGCGCCGCTGGGGAGATGGGGTAAATGTGGTGTTAACAGGCTTTGCCTTTACCGAAGATGGTAACTTGCGAAGGAAATTCCAGTGGCTTTAATGGAAGTTGTTGAATAGACTTCTTGCTATATCGCAACTACTGAAGTCTCCGAGGATTTTGGTAGGTCTCAAACTAAAGATTCTTGAAGCGAACTGAAGAGTGTAACTGTTCAACCAAGTATGTTGAAAAATCTGTCTGCCGAAGTCTGCTCCTACTAATGAGGAGAATAGCAGTTCTTAAATACACTTCACAGGCTACCGGGACCCTGGTTCCCATAACATATAAGACTCCAAAACGGTAGCCTTGAAACCCAACATAAAACATAAAGAGTATCAAACCGATAATCGAAACTAAACATACAGCATATAAAGTATCAAGCCTATACTTGAAACCAAGCGTAAAGCATATAGAGTATCAAACCCTATACTATCAGGCTCGAGGCACCCCTCGTTTCCTGAAACAATTGCAAAACTCGAACCGTATCAACTGATACCTGAAAATAGTAAACCAGTAACCAGTACCGGTTACACCACGAAAACAAAATAAAATCCTTATTTCAAAACATAACAAGAAAATTCCTAATCCTGGCTATCATAATCCGAATTCAAGTAAGGATCCCAACAACCTCTATCCACCGTGGGTACATTTTGATAGCTCTCAACGCCATCCTTGGTAGGAGAATAACACATCGGAATAAACCCGGAAGATACCGCAAGAAACATATCTCCTGGTATGTTATCTGTCCACCATGCCTGAACCAAATCCATCGCATGTTCTAATCCTTCCACGGGTTCCCAACTATTCTCGCTTCCCTGGTATCATTTCCAACTAACCAAGAACTGTCCTTCTCCATATCATTCCCTGTAACCAATGACTGATTGAACTTTTCATTCTTGTTCTTCATTGATGGGAATGGTTGATGGCTTTCCAAATGATTGTCCTGGAAATCAGAAATCGTCGTTAGGGCGGTAAGGTTTGCCTGCAGAGCAGTGGAAAAACTACTTTCTTCTATCGCTACATTCTAGCATCCATGCTAACCGTATAGTTCTGGGTGTATACATCAAATTCGAGTAATATAAATGGGCCTTGCCAGCGACTCTTCAATTTACGAGATCTGCAAGATTCTGTCACAAACTGGTCCCTAAAAATCATATTCCTTTGACCAATCTCGACAGGTTCGCGTGAATTCCTCCTCTTGATTGCCACTGTGTTTGATCACGCTCAGGCCAACCATAGCGCTTGGTATGCGGCATTTCTGATTTTCTGATGTCGATTGTGGCAATGATCAGATGCGGGTACTATTGTAGGATTGACTTTATACGTATCGAGCAGTTGGTATTCTCGGCCATACACATCTTTGTATGGTGACATTACAAAGGTATCGGAGTCACTTACATTGGAGTAAGCTGTTACTTTAGCGAGGGAGGTAAGCCAGTTGGTCTGGGGTGCGTTCACAACATCTGTTAAGGCTGTTTTCAGTTATCGAATCTTCCTCTCTGCTAGTTTGTTGGTCTGGTGGTAGCCAGGTATAGCCATAATGTGTTCAACTCCTATCATCTTCAATGTTTGTTTCCAAAACCGGCAGGTGAACCAGGGATTCGCATCGGTAACAATCGACGTAGGTATTCCATGAGGAGTGAATATATGGTGATGGAGTAATTCCATGGTCAAAATCGCAGTAGTGTTCACTGATATTGGTATCAGCTGCTGGAGACAACCGCTTTATATACTACCACCAACACTGAATCATGTCCTTTCAGCTAAGTAAAAGGACTCATGAAGTCGATAGCATAGCTCGAAAATATCTCCAATGGAAAATGAAGTGCGAGGGTGTTGGCGTTAGGTAATATAGTCCATTTCCGATTCAGTTGACATATGTCACACTGGTGGACATAGTCTTTGAAGTTCTTCCTCCTCTCCGGCCAGTAGATGTATTCTGTTGCTTACCAGAGCTTTCGAACAGCGCTATACTGTCCTTTATTATCTATCTCCCCTGGCATCTGTTCTCGTAGTCTTTCTCCATCCACTCCATAACCCTTCGCAATGTAAAGGCAATCTTCTCCTCCTCTTGTAGTAGCGTATAGTAAACCATTGCGTATACAGTAATGTTGCATCATTCCGTTTTCTGAAGTGAGGCTGGAATCCTTTGCTAACTGATAGATAAGGTTGTTTCTATATCCTATAACCATCGGTTCCCTTCAAATGTTCTTCATATCATCCACTCCTCTGATGATATCCCTTTCGTACACCACTCTTTCTAATACCGTTACCTCCTCCTCCTTTTTAGGTATTTTGTAAACTTGATAGACCTCACATTTCTCATGAGGTAGGAAGGGTGGTTCGACTACCGAAACTTAATTGTGTTATGCGAGGGGTCCTCTATAGTGGGTTTCATGGTAGTGCTGTTTAGGGTTCTCGAAGTGATGACAGTTCATAGAGTGTGTGCGCCAGCCTAAAGCTTTGTCGACACACTCTTTGATACCGCGGATAAAGAGGTGCGGGCATGGTGAATGGGTATCAGTATCATTGTGATCATCATTGGTGTTAGGTGGAGTTTCGATAACTGGCGGGCTGCTGCAAGGGGAGCCGCTGTAGGTCTTAGTCTTAGGTTTCAATTCCTCGTGCTCAGGTCAGAAGGCTATGTTGCAGAATTCCCAATCCATTGATGTATGTGCAAGTTTGTCGTCACTCCTACCAGTGGTATAGCTTCGATGGTCTCCCCAATCGTTTAGCCGCTTGCTATTTCTGTAATCGCTTCCGTCTATCTGTGCTTGCTTCTGGCTGCAATTGCGTCCGCATTCTGAATGAGTACCATTGAGCTCAACTGTGAGGGCATCGAATCGAGACATTTCGTATTCCATAGTAGGTTCTTCACAAGAAAGGAGGGTTGAAATAGGTGTGTAATTAGGTGAATCGTCTTCTGATGTGGCATGCTCTGCAGTATGTGGGTAATCATCATTCTCATTATAAAGGCGGGATAAAGCACAGGCTAAATAGTTCCATATTCCTAGTCTGCGGACGATTTCCGTAGCATGCGTCCCAATAAACTCTCGCCATCGTAGCGGTCTTTTTGCAGGTATTCTGCCTGTCTTAAGGTATGGCAAAGGTAGGTGATCGGTGACGATAGTAAACAGGCTTCCCGCAAGTATGTGATCAAATGCCGTCCGTGCATCAACTATCACTAGGGCTGCCTTGTCGGTTGTGCCATAATTCATTTGGGCGTTAGAGATTATCCTGGTATGAAGCGAAGTATGTCTGGCATTTTCCAGTGTTTCTCCTTGTTCTACGCCGGCTCCCGCGCCTGTGTTGGATGCGTCGCTTAACAACTATATTGGAAGTGACTAATCATATTTTAGTGGTTTCATAACCTCGTATTTTGAAACAACTCGCTTAACATTATCCATGGCTTGGTCTTGCATGATGGTCCACACAAATTCTGCAACTCTGATGAGTTCAGTTAGGGAGGATGTAATGGTTGCAATATGTGGCATAAACTGGCTGATGGAGTTTACCGTTCCCAGAAATTCCTGTAACTCTTTCTTAGTCTGTCGTGTAGTCCATTCTTTGATCTTCGCTATCTTTTCTGGTGCTGGTGAGAGTCCTTTATCATAGATGACCTGACCCCATACTTCTATCCTTGTGGCGAAAAATTCTGATTTCTTCCTGCTTGCATATAATTGAGCCTCCTTGAGGTTGTCGCAAATCAGAGATATGTGTTTCAAATGTTCAGACACAGTCTTGGAAAAATTGACTATATAATCAATATATAGGCACATGAATTGTCCCAAGTAGTTGGCGAATAAATCAGACATTATGCGCATGAAAGTACTGGGAGCATTCATATCTGCTTGTAGCATAATCTTAGTGACAAAACATCCAAATGCAGTTTTGAAAGCATTCTTGATTACATATTCTGGTTCTACTCTTGTTTGAAAGTAGGCATCGCTAAGATCGATTTTACGGCGGTATCTTGCCCTAGGTAGGGCATTCAGGTTGCTTGTTTTCTTTGGAATGGTCTCCACATCTTTGATTGTGATCTCATTTCTCGCAGTGAGGTCCACTAATGGCCCCATTCGTTTCTTGTCCTTTTTCTCTTGCGCAAACATGGGGGCTACCGATTACACCTCTTGTCGCTTGATGATTTCTGCTTTCTCTTTTTCTCTTAGGCATATACTCATGTGTGTTGCCCATCGTTCCGGTATTGAGTAGGTAGGTAAAGAGCCCTGCTCCTTTCCTGGCTGGAGGTTGATCTTGTGATTTATTCTTCTTAGAGAGGGCAGGTTTTGTGGTATTTCCTGAGGAAACACTTCTGGTTGTTGGTCTATAACAACTTCAGTACTAAGGACTGCTGCTCAGATCATGCCACTAGTAGGTGCGCAAATAATTCGAACATTCTGTTTGGGAAACAAGATAGCTCATTTGCCACATTCGGTTTGAGCTTGGTGTTGTTCCAGGAAAGGCATTCCTATAGGTGAATCTTATTTTGGTAGTTTGCCAACCAACATCCTGGTTCCTGGTGCACTCAACTTTCCCGTTGATATGTTGCCTGAATATTCTTGATGATCTTCAGACCGTGATCCTTTCATAGCTAAATGTATTCTGATTGGAGTATTCAATTCCTCACAAGGAATCCCTTGCATGGTCACAATGGTAGCGCTAATTAAGTTTGCTCCTGTCGATCTGGTCTCAAACAATACTCTAGCTTCTTTGCCATTGATATGCATTGTTGCTGCGAGCGTGTCATGGGGTTTAATGTTTGTTGGTCTAGCAGCCATGGTGATGATGTCTTCCTCTTCTTCCTGTATTTCCATACCATTGATAAACTGCTCTCCCGCTAGTCGTTCTTGTTCCATTGTGTTGGAGGTGACTTCTTTCTTCACCTTAGCCTTCGCCTTGCCTTTGCCCTTGTCATCTTTGCTAGAGAAGTCTCTTGTTAGATGTCCTTTACCTCTGCCGGTATAGCAAAGACCCCTTTCTTTGTGTTCCTCAGGTTCGGAGTGGGGCTTGTTGTTGGTTTTCCGATTTGCCTTTCGTCCTTCTTGTTTGGAAATGAATTCCTTTACTGGTTTTTTCAACATTTCCTTCCCATAAGTACCAGTGCTTTTTAGGGTAGCATCAATGCTCTCCACATTTTGTATAACTTCCATAACAGTGTCAGTTTCAGCATGCTGTGATTCCACTTCTTGCCGTAGTATAGGGTGTGTGCTCTTAAAGAACGGTTGAATGAAAGCGTGATAGCTTACGCTATTGGCTGGTAGGCGTGATCGAAACATTAGCATGTCGGTTGCTCTAGTTGATATTCTCGGTATCTTGCTATTATACACTTGCGTGATTTCATGGAACATGCGGTAGGTATCATCTTTCTGTTTCGCAGATTGAATCTTTCTCGTAGGGATCCGGCAAGGTCTTCTCTGGTCCTGTCTCCACCGAAATACTCTGCTGCTTGGAAGGCTTCTTCCTGAGCTCGTCCTTCAGTATTGAGGATCCAATAGTTTCCTCCTCCTGCCTCTCTATTCCGTTGACCAATAATCCGCAGGTATAACTGTACTGAATTATACCATTTATCAAAAGCTTGTCGTTTGACCTCATCTCCTGCGCTAGTAAACTTATTGGGCGAAGGTACTTTGATACTGAGTTTAGCTGTAACAGCTTGGTTAGGCTTAGGTGTCAGTGGTCTAGGGCGCTCGGGTGCCGGGGCTACTGACGCTTTGTGTCCTGCTTCAGTAGCCATGTCATCGGATCCTTTATCGCTCTCGCAGCTATCTGGATGGTTACTTGGTCGTGCTGGAGGTACTTCTATACCGGCAGGCTTTCTTGGGATTCTTGGTACCCTCCGCGGGTAGTGGCTGGCGGTTCCAGTAGTTGTTGTGATGATTCTCCTGTCGATTATTCAGCAGCGTCGCTGACTAGCTGCCTAGTAGCTGCTTTGCTTGCAGCCTGCTCTAAAGGTGGAGTCTTTATGAACCGTCCTTTCAAATCCCTGGTGCACTGTTGAGAACCTTTCTCAGGGGCCTAGCCCTTACTTGGTCCTGAAACAGCTTCTTTATTCGTAACTTGCAGAAGTTAAAAAAAGTGGAACTGCATCTCCAGGAATGCGGTAAACGTAGGGTTAACGGGTTTTGTTCTTTACCGAAGATGGTAACTTGCGAAACAAAGTCCGGAGGCTTTAACAGAAGTTGTTCAATTGACTTCTTACTATATCGCAACTACTACAGTCTCCGAGATGCTTGGTAGGTCTCAAACTAAAGATGCTTAAAGCAAACTGAAGAGAGTAACTGCTCAACCAAGTAAATTGAAAACTCTGTCTGCAAAAGTCTCCTCCTTCTAACGAGGGGAATAGCAGTTCATGAATACACTTCATAGGCTACCGGGAGCCTTGTTGCTATAACATTTAGGACTCCAAAACGGTAACCTTACACCCAAACAAAAAACATATGGAGTATCAAGCCGATAGTCGAAACCAAACATAAAACATACAAAGTATCAAACTGATACTCGAAACCAAACATAAAACATATAAAGTATCAAACCGATACTCAAAACCAAACATAAAGCATATAGAGTATCAAACCCTCTACTATCAGGCTAGAGGCACACCTCGTTTCCTGAAACAATTTCCGAACTCAAACAGTATCAACTGATACCTGAAAATCCTATACCAGTAACCAGTACCGGTTACAATGATACGTTATATTTAGCACAAGACCTCATTTAGAGGTTATCGGTTTCCTGCATTTGACCGCTTTGGACATATGACTAGTTTATGATGTTGTGATATGACTCCCGAGTTGTTAGTCATATCTTGCGCCTGACTCAAGGAGTGAGTCACAAGGTCGTGAAGGGTAACTATTTGAGGACGGCATTAGGGCCGAGTAGATAGGCTCTTCACACTTCGTTCTAAGTTATTTCCCGGCATTATTGGTTTATGCTTGTGCGAATATAAAATATTTAAGCTCTTTGCGAATACCTACATACGACAAGGGAACTCTACAACACCAGCAGAGTTGAAGAAAGAGTACAAGAGGTGATAAGGTCTAAAGCCACAGGAGTCTCTCTCACCTTATCATAGACATAGGTCTAAGAGCTCTTGTCATGAGAGAAGACCAGAGAAGTATCGTCTACCCGTTGCTGAGAACTAATACTGGTTAGGAATCATAACAGCAACTCCTTACTTTTTTGATAGAACTCTGCCACATGCAACACGAAACTATGCCAACCCACGTACTTCTCATAATAAGCAATTAGGTGTCCTGCATCTGGCTGGCTACAGTGATACCTCATATACCCTTCACGAACTCATGGGGTCACCAGTGGTATGACATCTTCCAGCGTGAACCTAGCAAAGGCTCCGGTTCCCGTAGTAATACTTGCCTTCTTCAACTGCATCAGATCTGTCATCATTTCCCGCAGTTCTTGCACATCTCTGCAGACCTTCTCGTCATCACTGTAAGCTCTCTCATTCTCCATCCCTTAACTCCGCAATCTCCTTTCATTCTTCGCACTCAAGCCCTTTATACTTCCCACCTTTCTTTTCTTTTGCCTCTCTCTGTCTGTACCATCATCAGTATCATCCTCTTTATCACTGCTGGAGTTCCCTGAGTAATTCGCGTCAACATCGAGGTCTCTCCCATCCACGTCCTCATCATCCTGGCCACTCTGCCTACTAGCATAATTTCTGTAGTCCTTAAACCTTAGCTGCTGGCTAGCCACATCATGCCCCTGATGACTTGGACCTGTGTCTCCTGAGTGTCTCGCTTGTGAAAGCTCGTAATGATAAGCTCCTGCAAAGGTTGGCTAGTCAGACCATCAAGGTAGTAACCAATAAGAATCCTGTCGTAGTGCCGCAGGCCGCCTGGCTTGCATCGGAGTAGCTTCAGCATGGTGCTGCCTCTTGAGAGATATGGTAAATGTAGGGTTAATGGGCTTTGTCCTTTACCAAAGGTGGTGCCTAGTGAATCAAAGTCTAGAGGCTTTTAACTGAGGTTGTTGAATAGATGTCTTACCATATTAAGACTGCGGAAGTCTTAGAGATGTTTGGTGAATCTTAACTAAACATTCTTAGAGCAAACTGAAGAAGGTAACTGTTCAACCAACTATATTAAAAGCTCTGTCTATTGGGCTCTGCTTCTTCTAACGTGCAAAATAGCAGTTCTTAAATATACTTCTTAAACTACCTTGAGCCCTATTCTCATAACATGTAAGACTCCAAAATGGTAGCCTTGAAACCAAGCATAAAACATATAAAGTATCAAACCGATACTTAAAACCTAGCATAAAACATATAAAGTATCAAACTGATACTCGTAACCAAACATAAAACATATAGAGTATCGAACCCTATACTATCAGCCTTGAGGCATACCTCATTTCCTAAAACAAATTCGCAACCCGAATAGTATAAACTGATACCTTAAAATCCAAAACCAGTAACCTGTACTACTTCCACAGTATCTTGTGGGAGTACCTGAAGACATCGCGATTACCTTGGTAGAGGGTGGTCATTGTGGTCAATATATCCTCATCTAGTGGGTCTCTTCTCTCTTCATCATGGAACTGGTCAATTATGGCCTCTCTCAGCCACTTTTTATCCCACCAGAGATACTTGTCTAATGCAAATATGAACCTCATTGCAGCTGAGAATGCCGGACAAGCAACATGGAGCTGAGCTAACCGTATCTTCTTCGACTTAGCAGTTGCTCCATCAAACTCCTCACTCAATGTTGCAAATCACGAGTCTATCCATTCCAAGAACTCCTTCACCGTGATGCTTCTTTTTCCAGTAAACTTGAGTCCCATCTCATTTGGTGGGCTTATAATCCCACCTGATCCTCTCGCTAGTAGAGGTGACTGCTCTTTGGAGCCATGCTTCTTCTGGTCTTCAAACTCTGGAAGTTCGTCAATTGCAACTGAGTATGACTCTCCCTCACAGGTAAAGTAGAAAGTATCGATATAGTTAGGATTGTCTGTCTCACGAGATCTTCGCCTCAGACTCCACAAGAATCCTCAGGTGATGGTGACTAATCCTACCTCAACCTGACCCGCAATCCTGGCAATGACAATATCAACTTGATTGGCTACCAGCAACCGAGTCTTACAAAAAAGGGCGGGGGCAAGTCGTCAAGCTTCACAAACACCAATCCGTTTCAGAGAACCAGTTGCCGGGGTCCTCTTACACTTTCTCTCATTTTGTTGGTTTGTCGCGCATATTGTATCCCACCTCCGCGATCT
This sequence comes from Tuber brumale, assembly GCA_014065205.1. NCBI lineage: Eukaryota > Fungi > Ascomycota > Pezizomycetes > Pezizales > Tuberaceae > Tuber > Tuber brumale. The sequence goes on along the minus strand of JACCEG010000248.1, from coordinate 120,666 downwards.
GTCTGTAACCTCAGGTTAAACCACACAGTAGACAAGGACAAAGATGTCCTGATCCGATATCAGTAAACCCACTATGCAAGGGTAGGCTAAAAGGAAATGAGGCTGCACCAATTGGAAGAACTGATGAGTGGTGATTTTCTTGCGGTTCTTGTGGTCTGCTCCCGATGGTCGCACACTCCTAAACTACGCGTGAACAAGGTGGCTTATATGCAGAAAACTTTGCACGCCAAGCAAACTATAAACACAAACTTTTAGTGGGTGACGAAACACCTTGCATGACTGCTAAACTACCCTGCCCTATCACCCTAGGCCACACCGGTATTTTATGCCCAGAATCCAGCTTTGGCATTTATACTTGCACAGCCACATGTAACACTCTTTTTTCAGCCTGGTACACATTTTGGATGGCTCGAACCATATGTAAGATCGCACCCTCAGCAGGTGGCTCCATGGATCTAACAGTTTTGAACAGAGAGATGGTCTGCGGGGTAGGACGTGGACGTGGAATTAGGTCACAGGGTTGGTCTAGTTCTGCGGTGGGGCACCAAGGACTACATGAAAGCTATTAGTTGGTTATTTCAGAGGATTCGATTTATCAAACACAACGATTTGATGTTTCACATCAGGGGGAGGCCTGTTGGGTGCGGCGGGTTATAAAATTTGTGAGTGCCCGGAGTGGAATAACGTCCGCGGTGGACATTTGTTGGTGGGTTGCCGGACAGGAATACTCGTTAATTTGGAATGTGGTTGATCCACAAGCGCGCCTGTGATCCGGTTCGTTGTGCTTTTTAAATTGAATCTTATATTTGGAGGAGGGGTGCGAAATGGGTCCGCCAACAACAATGCTTAATCTTTTGCCGGTGACATCGGGATAATATATTTGGTTGATGCCAAGGCCGTGGTTGCCCGCACTGAACTGAGGATGGAGAGATTGGTGTTCCATACCCTGTTGCAAGACGCGGAACTCCACGGGTAGCAAAATATCCTCGTTTTTGATTGTGGGAGCTGATGGGAGCTGCTGACATGTTTGGAAAAACACTCGCCCACGATAGATTTTGACATCTTGCCCCGCTGTGTACTACATTCATTGTTAGGATGGGCGAGATAGAATTGTGACAGTGAATGCATAATTGGATAATGTGGCGTTTCACCCGCCAGCTCTTAAATTGAGCTCCATAGGACTGTCGTCAATTGAAACTAGGGAAGAGCGCAGAGGCTTTGCCTCTAGGATACTCGTTCTTGGCTAAGCGCTTGGTACCCCCGGGCTCGCCACCACCACCTCCTCCTCCTGGCCCTCGCACTCCCTCTCCTTTTTCTCACACTGCTCCTCCTCCTATGCATTCTCCCCCAAATCCTTCTCGTCTTCCTCCTCCAGCAACTCCTCCTCATGATCACTATCACCGCCACTATCTTCCCCATCCCATTTTTCATGGGAGTCGGCGCACTCTTGGTTCGAATAACAGTCGGAATCCGCAGAATATTAGGCCAGCCCGTGCTCCCCTCCGTCAACCTCTCTCTCCCACCATTCTGGGCCCTCCTCCGCCTCCACTGGTGTTTCGACATTATCACTGCCCACCTTCCTTTCGCAAGATTCGACATGTCGACGAGAGCAGTCTAATTCATATCCGGAGTAGATATCTGGACCGACAGCCCACTTGGTTCGTCCAAATGAATAGCCGCTTGGTTTCACCCCAACATCCCCCCGGTTCGGAGGGGTAAATTTCCCACTTTCAACCACGCCAGGGATAGCCTGGGCCGGTCTTGATTATGTTGAAGATTTCCTAGTTGATACCAAAGATGTCACCAACAGCGAGGGTCTCAATAGGGTGGATAATTGTCGCACGGGGGTGGGCTCTACCTTTCTCGAATGTCGAACGAATCATGGTAGACGGGGTCAGGGGAATTCTTGCGCTCTGTGTACATATTAGTATATGCGTCGACAATACTAGGAAACGCAGTATGTGCGGGAAAGCGAGTTTACCGCGTTGCGAGAATTTCCATATAAATGACCTGCGCAAAAGAGCTTATGTGGGCATTCCCACATGAAAGCGCTCTCGCATTCCCTGCACTGTGATCATACCTTATAGGTTCCAAGACTCCAACTGATTATTGATTCTTGCTCCAAAACCAACATCCTTTCATCTTCGGGGATCGGGATCCGAGGATGGCGGGTCTAGCTTAAATTAGCGTATAATACAATTTAATAGGAGGGGAGATGAAACCAACGATAACTGGACCCAAGGAGCTGGACGATGCAGCGGTTGGCATACCTATCTCCTCCGCGGAAATTGTACTAGAGGGCGCTGCAGGAAAATGGAGTGTCTTCGAAATTGCCCGTCAACACGAAAAATGGTCACTTTTCCATGGCGAGAAATGGTCCAAACTGGACAAACGAAGAAGGCAGTGCTTCCATTGGAGGGAAAGTTGCTGGTGCTTGGAGAGGCTGGGGCGGGTTGGTTGTATCAATCTTTATCTCTCAGTACGTGAATAAGATTGCAAGTGCTTCTACCGTGCTATAACTGGTAGAGTGGAAGAGGAAAGGTGAGTGGAACAAGCTGGAGCGGGAGAAGGTAAATTGGAGCGGTTGTTCAAATTTCTTGATGTGAAGGATCGGGGTGTATATAGGGTAAGGAACCTTTCTGCGATCACCAAGTCTCTTGTTTACAGTCATCGCAAGCGGCCGGTCCGTCAGGCTTTGGTTACGACTGGGGTGACACAGGCTTCTTCAGAGACAAGCGGGCCGGACTGTGGGGAAGCGGCATTTCCAAACCGAAGCCGGGCCCGGGCTGGGTCACATGCAAGCCGATGTCTCAAGTGATCCCATGTGTTTCATTACTAAAAAAAGGATATTTTTCTATGCACTGGGACTAAGTCTTTATAAAATCGCGGGGTTAATATATATTCGCGAGGTGATCAGAGAGTTTTGTGAAGAATGGTATACAGTTTCTGGATGTCGCACAGTATATTTGGGTACCGTGGGGGTCACCGGTGGATGACATATGAGAGGTTTGTCTTAAGCGAAATCTACCGCGCTGGGGGCACGTGTCTCTTATTATACCATTCCCAGCGATTAAAGTGGAGAGCCGGCAGGCCGTCAACAGATATCTTCAGATTACCTGGGCATCGGGCGGCCACTCAGAATTTCGACCGGACTGACCCAGGGTCCCCAAACCTAAGGCCAGATTGACCGGACTGCCGACCCGTGGTCAGCACCACGGTCTGGACTGGCAGGTTAGGGTCACTAGCGTGAAATAGGGAGAGTTGAGAACAGCGCCGGGACCTAAAATAGAAATTGCTTTCTTCCGGAAGCAATAACGGGTCCTGAGCGCCCCGGCAGAATTGGACTCTCCCTAGGATAATATATTCGACGTGTTAACTGCCTTGTGCACCACCCAACCTGGCGATAGGGTTGGCCAGAATATCGCTCTTATAGAAGAGAACACCCTATACTGTACGGCACGAGTAGTAATTCCACCACCAAGCGGGTTGGAGAAGTGAGCCAAGGCACGCAGGAAATTCCCCCATGCACCCTTGCTAGCTATTTTTGAAGTTGCGATGCAATATAGTTATCGCAAGGGACTTTCGATTCCTGGCTTGTGTCCCAGAGACAAAACCTATTAACAAAAATAGCATGGCACAAGCTTTCTAGACAGCCACCTCGGAAATGGTCCTTGTAACACTGTAAACAGTGAGACCAGTAGCTTCGCCCCCGCGGGCCTGCGAAAACCAGGAGCTGTGAAGGTTTTCCCTTCTCACAACTCGCCCTATTTCTGTAGGACTTGTTTAATATATCGTGCTTGAGAACCCAAACCTGCACTACGTTTGGAATCGAGGCATTAACCGAGTGATAGTACGTGATGCTGGCGGTAAATTTGGATATTGAATATTTTGAATGGGTCAGGATTCCATGGGAGAGGGTCTTCTGAGTGTATTCTTCAATTTCTTTTGATTCTGTTTGTGGCGCACGAATATTTTTTGGCTTTACCCTACTTCCTGGCCCAACTCATGGCTTCTGTGGTCCGACTCGTTTCGTCGATTCAGCCGGTCTCTGCAATAGATGAAACCAGAGCTGAAACTACGAAACATCACTCAGTGAGGCCCTTGCCATCAAATACCCTCAAGTGACTATCCCACCCGCAAAGGCCCACCATTTGGGCAAATGATGACCCTCCTGAGATTTGTGTGACTCGAATGGGCTGCGTGTGGCGGCCCGCCAAGTCAGGAGATCTTAGTAATCCCACAATCAGGCCACTCAGCGCACCTGGAGAGCACAGGATATTCTTTGGGTGGCGCCCTACGCCTTCCCTATCTAAGGAAGCGATGCCGGAGGCCATCTGGTCACCCCGTCTCCACAGTATTAATATGGGGCAGAGCGCTTCAAGAAGAGTGACCTTCGTCTGAGTCTTGAATAAAACTCGCGTATCGCGTAGTTTGGGAGAATCAACTAGTCCAAGTGCTGCCATGACTCATGTTACAGCTACCTCGGGTTTCATCTTTCGGGATCTTTCGGGTGAAATCTGCCAAGGACACAAGAAAGAGACATAACGGAATCGCGTGTAAAGTATTTCCACTAAAGTGAGTCAACACCGGCGGGAAGGTTCAGCGATAAGACTTTGCTTATGGAATTGCATTGGTTTATAGTAGAGAACATGTTTGTTTGCTAATACATTGAAATGGCTTCACCCCAGCTCGCTGACAACAGAATCGACCCGATAATAAATTATGACTGAAGCAAGTGGGGAATAGTGAGACTCGATAGAAACACCTCGAAGCCAGCATTCATGAAAAAATACGCGAGATTTGTCGGGGGAAAAACAGGACCCGTGATAATGGCCAAGAACTAATAGAGAAAAACATGCAAGTAAATCAAAGATACACTATCTTCACCCGAGACCATTAGTAGATATCCCGCGTTATCTGCGTGGGGAGGTAAATATTACCAAAGAACGAGGGCGATGTCAACCAAATCTCCGGCCGACTGCGTAAGAGCAGGCCAGATGTGGAAAAATAATACCCTGCTCTCCAGAAAATTAGAAACATGTGTAGAGAAAGGCGCAGGATCTGGGGCCATGGTGGGGGTCCTTATGCTGATCGGGATGTTACTCACGCTAGATATAAACTTCGTTATGAGAGATCAAGAACCGAGGATAACGGATTGATCGCCCAAATAACAGATTGACAGCTGGGTTTTCGTATCATAAGATCACCACTCGATCAGGCCAGTTCGAAATAGCCTAGGAGTGTCACATTCAATAGTGGTTGTCTTTTCGTTTCTTAATATTGAAGCCTGCGCCTTTTCCGCGCCTCTATCAGCCCAGCGATGTCAAAGTTCAACTGGGAGGTAGCACATTCGTGCGGTGTCAGGCCCCTGTCGTCTGGTATTTCAGTGTCAATCTCATCGCATTCAAGGAGCCTCTTGACAACCCCGGTGGAACCCCTGGAGGATGCGCGCCACAGTGGTGTTTGGCCGGCATTGCATTGCTTGTTGAGGTTGACGTTCCCCCGCTGTAACAGCAGCACGGCGATGCTTTCATGATTGTGGTAGGCGGCAAGTGAAAGTGGTGTTATACCAGTAAGAGTGGGAATGTCCGGGTCGACGTCCGTTCGCGCTAGCAGGATCTTCACAACTGATTCATGGCCTTCGGCCACAGCCAAGGAGAGAGGTGTTCGGCCTACACGGTCTCGAGAATTGGGGTTCACATCTTGCACCCCGAGTAGCCGCTCCACGATATTGGCATGACCACCACGGGCGGCCTCAGAGAGTGCGGTCCGACCTTCGCTCTCATGGATTTCGGGGTTGACGTCTGCTCGCGCTAAGAATAGCTCCACAATGTTCGCATATCCCTGCAAAGAAGCGTATAGTATCGGAGTTTGGCGACCGATCCCGAAAGCGTTGGGATCGACATCGTCCCTTGCCAATAGCTGTTGAACAACATCATCATCACCGGTATAGACAGAAAGCCAAAGTGGTGTTACTCCGGTGGCGTTCGGAATATCGGGATTGACATCGTCCCGTGCAAGAAGAAACTCCACCATCCCCTCTGCCCCAGCGCAGATTGCTCGCCAGAGTGGTGTTTGGCCATACCTATTTCGTTTGTTCGGGTCGACATGGGGATGGTTTAAAAGCATCTCCGCAACTTCCACAAAATCTGCGCGAGCGGCCCAGAAAAGTGGTGTCTCGCCGATCTCGTCCGCCAGACTAGCGTCGAGATATCTTCTTCCTGGAACTCGATCCATGCGTTGCCGTGAATAACTTAGCAAACCGCCTAGTGTCTCTGCTGTGAATTCTAGGAAGGATAGCAGACTTTTGTTGTATTTTGTGTTTGGTCTTTTTTTAGAGCTCGTTTGTTGTAGCGTTTGGGGAAGAGAGCTTTAAGAGCGATACCACGTGGGAAGGGAAAACAGACAATAGGCCAGCGTCACTAGTGCGCAATACGATGTTAATTGAGATCTCGGTACACACAAAATACTGGAGTACCGAATCCGGGACTGCACCTGGTCTATCCACCTTTTTGTTGACAAGACCGCACAGAATACAAACCGTGAGGGGGAGAAAGAATAGCGCAACTGAAGGGGCGTCAGGCAGCGTTAGTAAAATCAGTGCGGGGTTAGCTTTATCGTTGAATTTAGTGGATATACTTGTGGGGGAGCGCGCGGAAGGAAGGAGGGTGGGCAAGAAGGAAAGCGCAGGGGGAGAGGTCACCTTCAATACCTCTCGAAAGCAGTGGCTTGGACAAGCACTCGGCAGAGCAGTCACCACTGCTAGCCCTGCGAAACGAAACTTAGAGCAACTAAACCTAGGTTGCACGAAACAGAGTACACACGAACACACAAATCCAGGGAACAGATCCGTTATTGTAGCATATACCATCTATCGGTAAGGAAAAAGAGCAAAAAAAGCAATCTTCTATTGAATGAGCTGACCTTGAAAGTACGAGAAATAATAATGGCAGGAATACACTCAATGGTATCGGGCACCGTACAGGGCTTGGATGGGCTGCGGCCACGGGCACGCCAGGCAGGGTGGGTAAGGGCGGCATGGCAATGCTCCTGCCCCACACCAAGAGGACCGCCACGGGGGTTGAAGGTCGGGCACGGGTATCTCAGTATGATACAAAGGACGTCTTCAGGCCGTCACACGAAGTGCCCAGCCATTAAGATCCGGGCCCGACCACCACCCATGGGAACCTGGAACATCCTGATCTTGAGCAGTGGTCGTAATCGGCGAGTCCGTGCGCTTTTGACGACGACCGGATTGACCCAGGCTGTTGCAGGGACCACTAGGCCGCATAGTAGGAAAGCCGCTTTTACAAACGAAAGCCGGGCCCGGCCTGGGTCACCTGCAGTACGATGTATCAAGTAACCACTTATGTTTCATTACTAGGAAATACTTTATTATTGAACAGGATCAACTTTTCATAAGATCCCGGTGATATTACATATTCGGGATGTAATTAGAGAGGTGTGGGTGTGAAAGATGGTATAGAGTATCTTGAGGTCGGCCAATATATTTGGCTTTCCCGGTGGTTCATCGGTGGATGACATAGATTTGTCTTCAGCGAGATCTATAGTACCGGGAGCGGGCTGCTCCTGTTATCCTAATTTGAGTGATTAAAAATGGAAAGCCGGCAGGCCGTCCATAGATATCTTCGGATTACCTGGCCATGGGGCGGCCGCTCAGAATTTCGACCGGACTGACCAAGGGTTTTCAAACCCGAGGCCAGACTGACCGGACTGCCGAACCTTTGTCAGCACCACGGTCCGGACTGGCGGGCTGGGGTCACTGGCGTGAAATAGGGACAGGTTAGAACAGCGCCGGGACCTAAATGGGGAATCGCTTTCTTCCGGGAGCAATAACGGGTCTCTAGCGCCCCGGCAGAATTGGACCCTTCCAAGGATAATATATTCCACGTGTTAACTGGCAAGAGCACCACCCAACCTCGAGATAGGGCTGGCTAGAAGATCGCTCTTTTAGAAGAGAACACCCTATACCGTATATCATGCGTAGTAATTCCACCTCCAAGCTGGTTGGAGGTGTGACCCATTGCACTCAGGAAATTCCCCCATTCACCCCTTCTAGGTATTCTTCAACTGGTGATGCAATAGAGGTATCCCAATCGACTTTTGATTCCTTGCTCGTGTCCCAGTGACAAAACCTATCGACAAAAATAGCATGGCAGAAGCTTTCTAGACAGCCGCCTTGGATATCGTCCTTGTGACACTGTAAACTGTTAGACTAGTAGCTTAGCTGCCCGCACTTGGGAAACCCATGAGCGGTAAAGGTGTTCCCTTCTGACAAATCGCCCAATTTTGGTAGGATTTGTTTAATATATTGTGCTGGACGACCCAAACCTGCGCTATCTTTGCAACCGGGAGATATACTGAGTGAGGGTACATGATGCTGGCTGTAGATTAGGATATAAAATATTTTGAATGGGTCAGGATTCCATCGGACATGCTTTTTTCGCTTTATTTTTCAATTTCTCTCGATTCGTGTTTTTTGGCGCTCCGCTATTTTTTGGTTAGGCACTAGTTCCTGGAACAACTCACGGCTTCTCTGGCCCTACTCGCTTCGTCGATACCGCCGGGCTCTCCAATAGCTGGATCCAGCGCCGAAACTACGAAGCATCGCTCACTGAGTCCGCTGCCATCACATGCCCTCAAGTGACTATCCCACCCTCGAATGCCCGCTGTTTGGGCAAATGATGACCCTCCTGAGCTCCCTGTGACTGGAAAGGGCTCCGTGTGGCGGCCAACCAAGTCAGGCGATCTCGGTAATCCCACAATCAGGCCACTCAGCGCACCTGGAGGGCGGAGGATATACTTTGGGTCCGACTCTACCATTACCATATCTAGGGGATGGGAAGCCGCAGGCTTTCCGGTCACCCCATTTCCACAGACGCGATATGTTGCCCAGCTGTTCACGAAGAGTGACCTTCGTCCGAGTCTTGAATAAAACTCGCTAATCGCGTAGTGTGGGCGTATCAACTAGTACATGTGCTCCCATGACTCATGTTTAAGCTATCTATGGTTTCATCCTCAGGTGGAAATCTGCCAAAGGCACAAGAAAGAGACATAACGGAATCGCGTGTAAAATATTTCCACTAAACAGAGTCAATCCCGACGGCAAGGTACAGCTAGAAGATCTTGCTTATGCAATTGCATTGGTGGATAGCAAGCCGTGCAATGGGTCGGGCCTTCGCTGGGCTAGCCCGGGCTATTTGTTGGGCTGGGTCGGGCTCATTGGGCTGGGCCCGGCCAAGGATCAGCCTTATTTTTAAGGTTTGTATGGTGTCTTTGCAATCCGTATCACCGGGGAAACGATTGTCCGAGCACATGGCTTTCCGGAAGCGCGTTACTACACGAGGTAAGATCCAACCCAACCATCTCTATTTCTAGAATGTTTAGTGCAGAACTAACCAATATTGGATTCATGTGCTCTCAGATAGTCGCGCAGTTTGAACGTTTGAAAGTTCAGATCTCGTCTTGCCACCCAATGAAATATCAGATCTTTTCGGTATCTCCCTCCTGCTTCCTATGTCCCACACCTATGTTGACCTCTGACCTCGCTTCCCATTTGTTCCTAATACCAATACAAACCCGATGAGCTTCTCTTCTAACAGCGGTAGTTTTCTCTCAAGTCCTCCACCTATTCTGCGATCACCCGGCTTCCAGTATGTCGGAGGAGGGTGAGCGGAGGAGTCATCATCTGTCTAGCCCATCAGTTGAGCTAGACGAGGAGGGGGACAATCCGTTTTCGGCATGGATGGATCTGCGGAACACAGGGGAAGCCGCTATAAGAGATGGCTATCAGCGGTATTGTTCACATGCGAAGCCTGAACCTAGCGTTCAAAATCCTCTTCTGTGTGTATCTTCTCCTGAATCTCGACTTAACTGTCTTCCTGATTTTCCTTTTTCAATTGCTAATTTACTTCCAGTTGGTGGCAGGAGAATCGTCAACAAAGCGAATACCCAACACTTGCGGCATGGGCAATTACCCTCCTATCAATTCCTGTCATGTCTTCCGAACCTGAACGAGTATTCTCAGGAGCCAATAGGACTATTTCTGACTCTTGTCACTCTCTCAATGCTGAAACAATTGAGTCAACCGAGTGCCTCCGAAGTTGGCAGTCCATATGAAATCCACTCTTTCTATTGAAAATAATCACTACTATTTCTCACTGTGTTGCATTCATCTCCTATTTCAAGCACCATCTGTTCACCTGGCAATTATTTATTTTAATCTAGTATTAATAGATCTATATTCATCTCTTTTATGGCTGTTCACCTGTGCGGGGGCCCGATGGGCTCGTTGGGTTAGCCCGGGCTATACTTCCTTGGGCTTGGGCTGGGCCGGGTCGGCCCTTTCTTCGACCCGGGCTAGCCCATTGCAAGGCTTGGTTGATAGTAGAGAACATGTTTGTTGGCTAATACATTCAAATCGCTTCACCCCAGCTCGCTGACAACAGGATCGACGGCATAATAAATTATGATTAAGGGAAGTGGGGAGAAGTGAGACTGGATACAAACAGCTTGAAGCCAGAATTCTAGAAAACACATGCGACATTGGTCGGGGGAAAAACAGGACCCGTGATAATGGCCAAGCAAATAATAGAGAAAAGGATGCAAGTCAATCAGAGATACACTCTCTTCACGAGACCATTAGTACATATCCCGCGTTATCTGGGTGGGGTGGTAGATATTCCCGGAGGGCGAGCGCAATGTCAACCAAATTTCCGGCTGATTGCGTACGAGCATGCTGGATGTGCCAAAATAATACCCTGCTCTCCAGAGAATTAGAAAGTTAGAAAGTTGTGAAGAGAAATGCGCAGGATATGGGGCCCGAGTGGGGGTCCGTATGTTCATGGGGATGTTACTCACGGAACGTACAAAGTTCGTTATGAGAGAACAAGACCCGAGGATAACCAATTGATCACTCAAATCACAGATTGACAGCCGGGTTGTGGTATCATAAGATCACCACTCGATCAGGCCAGTTCGAAATACCCTATGAGTGTCACGCTCCAGAGTGGTTGTTTTTTCCTTGCTTAATATTGAAGCCTGCGCCTTTTCCGCGCCTCTATCAGCCCAGCGATATCAAAGTTCAACTGGGCGGTAGCACATTTGTGCGGTGTCAGGCCCCTGTGGTCTGGTATTTCAGTGTCAACATCCTCGCATTCAAGGAGCCTCTTCACAACCCCGGTGGAACCGCGCGATGATGCGCGCCACAGTGGTGTTTGGCCGGCATTGCATTGCTTGTTGAGGTTGACATTACCCCGCTGTAACAGCAGCACGGCGATGCTTTCATGATTGTGGTAGGCGGCAAATGAAAGTGGTGTTACACCATCGAGAGCAGGAATGTCCGGGTTGACGTCCGTTCGCGCTAGCAGTATCTTGACCACTGATTCATGGCCCTGGCCCACAGCCCAGGAGAGGGGTGTTCGGCCTTCACGGTCTCGAGAATTGGGGTTCACATCTTGCACCCCGAGTAGCCGCTCCACGATATTGGCATGACCACCACGGGCGGCCTCAGAGAGTGGGGTCCGACCTTGGCTCTCATGTATTTCGGGGTTGACGTCTTCTCGCGCTAACAATAGCTCCACAATTTTCCCATATCCCTGCAAACAAGCGTATAGTATCGGAGTTTGGCGACTGATCCCGGGAGTGTTGGGATCGACATCGTCCCTTTCCAACAGCAGTTGGACAACACCCTGATCACGGCTATAGACAGCAAGCCATAGTGGTGTTACTCCGGCGGTGTTCGGAATATCGGGATTGACATCGTTCCGTTTCAGAAGCAACTCCACGACCCGATTCTCCCCAGCGCTGATTGCTCGCCAGAGTGGTGTTTCGCCATACCTATTTCGTTCGTTCGGGTCCACATTGGGATGGTTCAAAAGCATCTCCACAACGTCCGCATAACCTTCGCAGGCAGCCCAGAAAAGTGGTGACTGGCCGATCTCGTCCGCCAGCCGAGCGTCGAGATATCTTCTTCCTGAACCTCGATCCATACGTCGCTGTGGATCACTTAATCACCAGCCTGGTGACTCTGCGGTGAATCCTGGGAAGGATAGCAGACTTTGGATGTATTTTCGTTTAGGTCTAGTTTCAGAGCTCGTTAGTTGCAGCGTTCTGGGAAGAGAGCTATAAGAGCGATACCACGGGGGAAGGGAAACCGGAGACTCAGCCAGCTTCACTAGCGCGCAATAAGATGTCAGTTGGCACCTTCGTACACACAAAATACTGGAGTATGAAATCTTTGACTGCACCTAGTCTCTGAACCTCTTTGTTGCCAAGATCGCACACAATAGAAACGGAGTGGAGGAGAAAAAGGAACGCAACTGTAGGGGCGTCAGATAGCGTTAATAAAATAAGTGCGGGGTAAGCTTTATCGTTGGATTTAGTGGATATACTTCTGGAGAAGCGCGCGGAAGCAAGGAGGGTGGGAAAGAAGGAAAGCGCAGGGGGAGAGGTTATGGTTCGTGCACTCCAAAACATGTACTAGACTAAAATTGAGTGTTACGTGGCATTGTGCCTTGGAATGCCAAGAGCTTAGGGCAAATATCTAAATATCTAGCAGCAGGGTTACAATATTAGGGTTTTAGTCAAGGTGTATATATTGAGGAAAATAATTACAGGAAATAAATAACTCATTATAAACAGTAAATATTAGATTAATCAGGAAAGTAAATTCATAGACAAACTATATGATCTTATGCAGAGCAGATATTGTTTTTGTTTGGTTGGCAAGCAACTCTGACTTACCTGACACTAAGTCAATACTCTGTAGCCTCTAATCTCCACTGCCAGTGGCCAGACATTTTGGCCTTTCACCTTGGTTTACAGCAAGTGGCTTTCTTATTGTACTTTCCTTAGAACATCTTATAATATTATCAAGTTCCTAATAATAAATTACTATTCTTATTTTCATCAAATTTGATAGAAAGAAAATATAAGCTTAGAAATCACTGACCTTGATAGTAAAAACTTGAAGAAATTTGAATTAATTGTGATTTGTACTTCTTTATACTTGGATGATATTGAGTTATTTTATATTGGTAAATTTATACAAAACATATTATACTTCTTATTGGTCAGTATATATTGAGGGCTTAATAGTAAAGATTGTACTGTATGTTTGCTAAACGAGTACTAGGGCAAAAAGAATTGTGGCTGTGTGTAACACATTTTGTACTTTCTCATACAAAATGGCAAATTTCAACTGATTATACCAATCAAGTGAACCTAGCGGTGTCTATTCAAAAACCTGCAGGCTATTCTCCTTGACAGGCTCTATCTTGTGGAGGTTTTTTTAATAAAAAATTGATTTACAAGATAGGATATAATGGATTAAAAAAGGCTTTCAGTCTGGTACATGTTTTGGAGTGCACGAACCATACCTTCAATACCTCTCTAAAACAGTGACTTGCCCAAACACTCGGTAGAACAGTCGCCATTACTAGGCGTTCAAAACCGGAGTAACTAAAGCTAGGTTGCACGAAACAGAGTACACACGAATAAACAAATCCAAGGAACAACAGATCCGTTATCCTAGCATATACCATCTATCGGTACGAAAAAAGAGCCAAAAGAGCCGTGTTCTCCACGGGGCAGTCCGCCCGGTCTTTCTGCGAACTTGCCTTGCCGTCCTGAAGGAAGGACTATAGCCCCGCAGTCCACGGCGGGCAGTGTCTCATATTTGTAATTCTAGGGTTAGGAATCTTTTCCAAAACACCTGTGTGAACAGGATAGAAACTGTGCGCATAAGATAGGTTGACTGGGGTTACACTGGGGTTATAAGCGTGCACTGTAGTAGTGTGATGGGTTTGCTTTCAAGTTACATCTTGCAGTTCAGGTGTGATTTAAAACATGAAACGGATTCAATAATAATGTTTATACTAAAAATGAAAGAAAGAGAAAATTGATAGAACGAAAATGAGAACGTGTATCAAATAACTGAGAAAGAACGAAGACTGAGAGAGTAGAGTTCCAATGCTTTCAATGAACTCTCCATCGGATTAACATCCGAATCGCTTCCACCATATATGATACCCGCAGAAGCCCACGACTTCAGACACTCCGATGCTTCGATAATATCGTCCCCGAGACGATTACGGCGATCAGTCAGTAGTAACCTCGAACTATGATCGCATCATGGTAGTCAATTAGCTAGGTGTCGAATTAGATATCGTTACTCTCGCCTATCGTCTACAGTTATCTATAGTCATCCTCAGTCTCCCGCCGTCCTCGACCGTTTCTCACCGTCCCCCGCCGTCCCCATCCGTCCCCCGCAGTCCCCTGAATACCCCGACAGTCCGCTGTAGTCCCCTGCAGTGCCCTGAAGTCCCCCGCAGTCCTCCGTAGTCCCCCACGCTAATTTGTCTTACATTGCAGGGCCCGCCGTCCTGAGGCTTTCAGGACGGGAACGAACGAGACTTTGCCGTCCCGTCCCGTCCAAGGCTTTTGGCAGTCGCCCCGCTGGGCCCTACGGGCCCCCGGACGGTTGAGAACATTGCAAAGAAGCAATCTTCTATTGAATCAGCTGGCCTTCAAAGTGCGAGGAATAATACTAGCAGGAATACTCCCTAAGGTATCGGGCACCCGACAGGGCCTGTGTGGGCTGCGGCCCCCCTGCACGCCCAGCATGATAGGTAACGGCGGGATGGCAATGGGCCTGTCCCACACCAAGAGGACCGCTACCGGGGTTGACAGCCGGGCACGGCTATCTTAGTACAAAGGGCGTCTTCTGGCCGTCACACAAGGTGCCCAGCCACGAACAGCAGGGCCCTACCACCACCCATGGGAACCTAGAACATCCTGATTTTGAGCAGTGATAGTAATCGGAGAGTCCGTCCGGCTTTGAATACGACCGGATTGACCCAGGATGTTGCAAGGACGACCTGCCCGCGCTCTAGGAAAGCGGCTTTTACAGACGAAAGCCGGGCCCGGCCTGGGTCACATGCAGTCCGATGTTTCCAGTGGCCACTTGTGTTTCATTGCTAAGAAATACTTTATTATTGAAAAGGATTAACCTTTCATAAAGTCCCGGGGTTAATACATATTCCTGATGTGGTTAGAGAGGTGTGGGTGTGACAGATGGTATAGAGTATCTTGAGGGCAGACAATATATTTGGGTATTGTGGTGGTTCATTGGTGGATGCCAAAGATGTGTCCTCAGCGAGATCTCTGGCAACAGGGGCATGCTGCTTCCCGTGTCCTATTTCGAGTGATTAAAAATGGAAAGCCTGCAGGCCGCCCATAGATATCTCCGTATTACATGGGCATCGGGCGGCTTTGCCTGGGCACCTGCCGGCTTTGGCCTGGGTGGCGCCAAGACTCGACCCGGCGGCGGCGCAGAATATCCACCGGACTGACCCAGGCTTCTCAAGGCCAAGGCTGGACTCATTGACTGGACTGCCGACCTCTAGTCCATGGGATAGTCCGCACTGGCCGATCTGCATCACTGATCTTGAGTAACCGACAGCGCCAGCTCGGCCTCCAAGCCTGTGGTCTGGACAGATCCCAAGATGCCCGTCCGTCCCGGGCAGGCTCTGAGGCACTACTGTCCGTCCCTTCAGCACCCGAATACGAACGGACTAGACCTCTGGGTTCGTTTACTTGCATACTTATTTCTAGTCAGTAGCAGCAAAGAGAGTGAAAAAACTAATTAGTAGCGTTCTCCGATAGCAAATAACCATATTTCCTTTGGTTTGACCATCAAATTGGCATATTCTCTAACATATTTTTACTTCCGTCCTCGCATTGGTTTGAAATGTCGCAAAGTCAATGTTACCCTTTTCAAACATTCTCTTCTATCTTCACAGACCCTTGTTATTTTAATGAGTTTTAAGTGAGAAGCAGGAGGGGCAAGAATAATTGATTGCGAGATCTATATAGCGGAATTATGTAAGGGTTTTCAACAATACAGTTTCTCATCCTTCCTGACACTTGAATTCACTGTATGTGCCCGTACGACCCAAAACCCGACTCACGGCCATTTGCGTTGAATGCCGGAAAGTGTGAGGCAACGACAGCAACCCAAAGTGAAATGATTTGAGATATGAGCAATCAGGACACGATAAATTTAAATAACACCACAACTACATAAGAATCAGCACCTATCATTTGTTCTATTGGTAGCCAAAACTAAATGCTTATTTATGATGCCAAAACGTAGATTTTACAAATTCTAAATCTTTTGCATATAGAACATGCTACAGAAGTCATTGGAGGATCAGAAATATTTTCTGAGCTACTGAGGATATACTTAACCTCCCTAGCTAGGTTGTTAAGCGTAAATGAATCATTTGGTCATGTGGCCCCCAAGTGGGTCCTGATTTGGCACACGCTCAAGTGCAAAAACAGCAACTCCTACTGCATTTTGTTCCAACACAATATCGTCTATTGGTGAAAATTATGATTATTATTGTGGAAAACACGTAATAATATTAATACTATTTCTGTGTGCATGTGATAGTGAGGGTTATAATAGGCTAAATTGGATATGATTGGACTGTGAAAGATATACTTCACTAAAGTACCGGGTTCGGCCGGATGGCTTTAACTATAGAAATACTATGATATAATATTATTATTTTATTTTTGCGTAGAAGCAATTTTGACATTATTCTTTTACTGGTCCACGCGGAACAGAACCTAACCCTTCCTTTTTCTGTTTCCATATACTGAACTAGTGGCTCCTTGCCTGTTAGGTGTTGCTCCAACACCACCTGCCTCACAATTCCACACTACAACCTACCTCAAGTACAACCTACAACATCTAACCGTCCCATCTTATCCTGCCTACGGCCGCGCGACCAATCCACGATTTTTTGAAATGTGCACCACTCAAGCATTTAAAACTACAGCAACCCCCCGTGAGGAGGTTTCGGGACTTCTTAAGAATATAGCAGACCTCCTCTGTCCAACCCATAAACACAAAATCACGGATGCCTATATCCTACCAGACGCACCGATAAAACATAGCATGATTATCGCCTGCCGCCAAGAGGCCAAAATTGTGTGGCATATAGAAATGTCGGCAGACTGTCTTGTCAAGGCGATCAGCCGTTGCAAGGTTGTTTCAGCTTCAAATTGTAAGTTGATGTATATTTACACATCAAATATTCATTTTTAGCTTGCCGTTGAGGAACTGATTCGGGACCATTGATATGAGTATAGCACACCAAGGGTTGCCGAATAGGATCTTTGAGCCTCTCACCACCTGGGAAGGTGATCAGTGCGATGACATCCTCTGGCTCCTCCGCATTGGACATCTCAAGGATGGTTGGTGGGAGGACAACGAATCGCGCTTGCATGATGAACAACGGGCTCAAAGGTACGACTCTTCGCTTCATCATCCCATCTTTTGTTTTCTCTTACTTCGGCTTTTTAATTGCTGGGGGAAACAAAGAAACAATGACCGTAAGTAACCCGTCACTAACAGTCCTGAAAACAGAAGAAACCGTGGCGGTGAGAGCTCCGGCGCAACTGCGTCTCATAATTATATCGCCGACTGTGAGTCCACTAGCATTCCGGACGGGCCAGTTGCATTCCCTAGAAGAACTAGTAAGTTCCTGAAGGAGACACTGCCGGGTATAGAGACTAGGTTACGAAGATAGGATGGTGCTGACGACGGCTGGCTAGGTGCTGAAAGTAGTGACAGACTTCAGAGATTTTCGGGTTAGCCCTCCAACCAGTTAAACCCGTGATGGACTCGTACTATCAGTCGAGGGGCCCACTTTCTCATACTTGCTCATTCTTATTTATCTTGGGGTTGTTCTGTTTGCTCTGGAGCTCGGTTCCGCTTGATTGAATTTTTTTATTTCTTAGCACACCTTGTTGTTTTCCCCACCCATTTTCTGGGGTGGAGGTGAGTCGGTTTGGTACTTTGGTTCAACCACTGCCACTGGAGAGCATTTGTACCGGATGTTTGCTGTTGATGTGGGGTCTAGAAGCGCTCGATTTGGAGTATTACCCCTTCGCCAAATATTTCTCCCAATTTTCATGCACTTTGTTTTCCCGTTGCTTTCTGGCTCTTACAACGGGCCAAACAACCTTACTCCAGCAATGTGAAATATAATCTACAATCAATTTCATTCCACGAGAAACTTACACCTTCGACCGAGACACCGTACAGCGATGGTTGTAGAGTAACCTTCTGAAATGTGAGATCTTTGAGGTTCCTAGGACCCCCTAGCTTAAGGGATTGAACGTAGGGTGGGAAAGTGGGTTTGAGTGAGAAGGTGTTCCTGCCATCACCATCCTCCAGTGAATCCAGAGGAGCTCATGTGAAGTCTAGTCCCCACGATCCACTGAGCCACACACTGGGATCCAACATCTGAAGTTGTAGGAAGATGGCTAGTAGGAGCCCAACATGAGTCCCTATGACGAACTGGTGGGCTTCGCCATTAGGTTTCTTAGCTGCGTCCTATCATAGTTTGGTTCGTTATAGGCCAAGTTCTTTCTCTTTCCTTCCTGGAGAATCTGGCAATTCGTCGTTCAAACAGTGGAACACTGGCTACAGAGTCGGAAAAAAAGAAAATCTCCGCCTTTCCCAGCATTCTACAGGAGGTGCTGGTGAAACGAAGGATCCGGCAGTCGTGGCTGGTGTTGTGAAATGGGATTGTGGGACTGGGAGTTCTGGGGCAGGAGGCGCGGATGGGAAGAAAGGAACGAAATGAAAGGACCAGTGTGTCCAGAAGACTAATTACTTCAGCCATGAATTGGGAGGCATGTTCCTGAAGCATGATCGAGTGCAAGGGAGCACTTGCTCATAGTAGTGAACTGTTGGAGGCTGTGAGATTATCGAGCAACTTACGAATCAGTTGGCATGTTAAATCAATTATTAGTATCCTGGGGAACACGAGTTTAGTAGTTTCCAACAGACTCTGGATGGTCTAGAGGCGACCCCAGAAGCGTGCTTTTAAGAGCGACAAAGGGAGCTACAGGGGAAACGTTTGAGATCGATGTTCTATCCATGGTGGCGAAACGCATGTGACGTTGGGAGGGCAATGAAGGGGGAAGAGGGCCAAAAAGCAAGGCCCATGGGCCAGAGCAAAATGATTTATAATCACTAAAATGTTTTTGTTGACCCAAACTCTAAGACAAAGGCTACAAGTTATAAGATTTCATAATATAATTATGACTGATACTATTGAATTGTATAACTAGTTTAATTTCTGTAACTACATTTCTCCAAGTACTAGTACAAAAGTACATAGGTATTACAGAATTTATCATAGAATTCTAAGAACTTAGGCTCCACCTTTAGTCTCTTCATTGACCAGAGCATCTAGCAAATTTTCAATCATCTGCAGTTCAGGGTGGATAACCAGGCGGAAATTGTCCTTAATAGAGGACTTGGTACATTCTAGCTGGACTAGCACCTCATCTGCCATGCTACAGCACTTATCAGTTGGAGTAATGTTTTTTTGCCCCACCAAAGATTCTCTCTGGCTCTTGTAACCGCCTCTCGGGGGTTGCGGTAACCGTAGGGTAACCGGGCTTTGTTCTTTACCGAAGGTGGCAACTAGCGAAGCAAGGTCAGAAGGCTTTAACTAAGGTGGTTGAAAGACTTCTCACTATATAGCGACTACCGAAGTCGGAGACATGTTTGGTGGATCTCCAACTAAGGATTCTGGAAGTGAACTGAAGAAGGCAACTGTCTAACCTGGTATATTGAAAAACTCTGTCTGTTGAAGTCTGCTTCTTCTAATGCGAAGAATAGCAGTTTTTAAATACACTTTCTTAGGCTACTGAAGCTTTATTCTCATAACATATAAGACTCCAAAATGGTAGCCTTGAAACCAAACATAAAACATATAAAGTATCAAACCGATACTCGAAGCCAAACATAAAACATATAGAGCATCAAACGGATACTCGAAACTAAACATAAAATATATACAGTATCAAACCGATACTCGAAACCAAACATAAAACATGTAGAGGATCAAACCCTTTACCATCAAGCTAGTGGCACATCTCGTTTCCTGAAACAATTTCAAAACTCAAACAGTGTCAACTGATACCTGGGAATCTTAAACCACTAACCTGCACCGGTTACACCCCGAAAACAATGTGAAACCCTTAGTTCAAAACATAACAAGAAACTCCATAATTCTCGCTATCATAATCAGAATTCAAATAAGTATCCCAAAAGCCTTTATCAATCGCG
The DNA here is from genome assembly GCA_014065205.1 of Tuber brumale. NCBI lineage: Eukaryota > Fungi > Ascomycota > Pezizomycetes > Pezizales > Tuberaceae > Tuber > Tuber brumale. The sequence goes on along the minus strand of JACCEG010000248.1, from coordinate 100,487 downwards.
GGTACATCTTGACAGCTCACAAAGCCATCCTTAGTAGGAGAATAACATATAGGAATAAAACCAGAGAATACCGCGGGAAATTCATCTCTAGGCATGTTATCTATCCACTATGCCTGAACCGAATCTATCACCTGTTCTAATCCTTCCACCAGTTCCCAACTATTCTCACTTGCTGGTTATCTTTTCCAACTGACGAAAGGTTCTCCGTTTCCATATTGTTCCCTGTAATTGATGACTTCTTGAACTCCCCATTGCTGTTCTTCGTTGATGAGAATGGGTGCTGGCTTTACGAATGCTGATCCGGGAACCAGAAATTGTCGTTAGGGTGGTAAGGTTTTACTACCGATGCAACCAGTACTGGTTACTGGTTAGGATTTTCATATATCAATGGATAATGTTTGAGTTTTGAATATGTTTCAGGAAAACGAGGTGTGCCTCTAGCCTGATAGTATAGGGTTTAATACTCTATATCTTTTATGTTTGGTTTCGAGTATCGGTTTGATACTCTATATGTTTTATGTTTGGTTTCGAATATCGGTTTGATACTCTATATGTTTTATGTTTTCTTTCAGGGCTACCTTTGCGGAGTCCATTAAGTTATGGGAACAAGGCTCCCTGTAGCCTTGGAAGTGCATTTATGAACTGCTATTCTTCGCGGTAGAAGGAGCAGACTTCGGCGGACCGAGTTTTCAATATACTTGGTTGAACAGTTACTCTCTTCAGTTCGCTTCAAGAATCTTTGGTTTGAGACCTACCAAACACCTCTGAGACTTCAGCAGTCGCGATACAGTAAGAAGTCAATTCAACAACCTTGGCTAAAGCCTCTAGTCATTGATTTGCTAGCTACCGCTTCGGTACAAAATAAAGCCCGTCAACCTTAGGCTTACCGCATCTCCCGACAGAGACGTCACATTTTTTTAACTTCAGCAAGTTATCAAGATAGAAGGCGTTTCAGGACCAAGTAAGGGCAAGGCCTTTGCGAAAGGTTCGCAACAGCGCACGAGGGACTCTAAAGGACGGTTCATAAAGACTCCAGCTTTGGAGCAGGCAGCCAGCGAAGCAGCTGCTAGGGAGTTAGCCAGAGACGCTGCTGAACAATCGACAGAAGAATCATCACAACAACCACTGGAACCGCCAGCCACTACTGCCGGAGGGTGTGCAGAATCCCCAACAATGCCTATAGGTACACAAGTACCCCCAGCACCACCAAGTAACGATCCAGGCAGCTTGGATAGCGATAAAGGATCAGACGACATGGCTTCAGAAGCAGGACCCTCAGGGTCCGGAGCCCCAGCACCAGATGTCAGTAGACCACCAACACCTGGGCCTAACCGAGCTGTTACAGCTAAACTCAGCATCAAAGAACCTTCGCCCAGTAAGTTTACTGGTGAAGGAGATGACCTCAAACCGGAAGCATTGCATAGAGGGTGTAATGCAGTACAGTTATACCTTCGGATTAATGGATTACGGCCTAGCGAGGCTAGAGGAGGAAACTATTGGATCCTCTATAGTGAATGACGAGCTCAAGAAGTAGCTTTCCAAGCAGAAGAATATTTTGGTGAAGACAGGACCTGAGAAGACCTTCTTGGATTCCTACGAGAAAGATTCGCGTCTGCAAAACAGAAACATGACACCTATCGCAAATTCCATGAAATCACGCAAGTGCATAATGGCAAGATACAGCGAATATCAACCATAGCAACCGACATGCTAATGTTCCGATCACGCCTACCTGCAAATACCATAAGTGACTATGCCTTCATTCAACAGTTCTTCAAGAGCATGCACCCTAGACTATGGCAAGAAGCAGAATTACAGCATGCGGAAACTGACACTGTTATGGAAGCTATACAAAATGCGGAAAGCATATATGCTACCCTAAAAAGCAGTGGTGGTTACGGGAAAGAAAGGTTGGACAACCCAGTGAAAGAATTCATTTCCAAGCAAGAAGTCCGAAAGGACAATTGGAAAACTAGCAACAAGCCCCTCTCTAAACCTAAGGAACGAAAAGAAAAAGGTCTTTGCTATACCGGCGGAGGTAAAGGACATCTAGCAAGAGACTGTCCTAGCAAAGATGAGAGGGGCAAAGGCAAGGGCAAGGCTAAGGTGAAGAAAGAAGTTACATCCAACACAATAGAACAAGAACAACTAGCGGAAGAGGTATTTATCAATGCGATGGAAACAGAGGAAGAAGAGGAAGGTGTTATCACCATGGCCACTAGACCAACAAACATCAAACCCCATGACGCTCTCGAAGGAACGATGCACATCAATAGCAAAGAATCTAGAGGCCTGTTTGATACCGGATCAATAGGAGCGAACCTGATTAGTGCTACCTTTGTGACAACGCACTGAATTCCTTGCCAGGAATTGAAAACAAGGATCAGAATACACCTATGTATGAAAGGATCGCGATCCGAAGGTCATAAAGAATGTTATGTCAACATATCAGCAGGAAAGCTGAGCGCACCAGGGACCAGGATGTTAATCGGAAACCAGGCGAAATACGATGCACTAATAGGAATGCCTTTCCTAGAACAACACCGAGCTCAAATTGAATGTGGCAAATTAGGAATCCTGCTTCCCAAACAGAATGTTCGAATTATTTGCACACCTACTAGTGGTATGATCCGAGCAGCGGTGATCAGCACTCAAGATGTCACGAGCCAACACCGGGAAGCATTTCCTCAGGAAATACCGGAAGACTTACCACCCCTAAGCAAGATCAATCATAAGATAGATCTGCAACTAGGGAAAGAGCAGCGCTCATTACCCACTTACTCAATACCAGAACGACGGGCAACGGATATGAGCATATGGCTAAGAGAAAAGGAGAAAGCCAGAATTATCAAGAGACAAGTGGTTTCATCGGCAGCACCCATGTTTGCACAAGAAAAAAAGGAAAAGAAACGAATGAGGCCATTAGTAGATCTCACAGCTAGGAATGAGATTACAAGCAAAGATATTGAAACCATTCCAGACCAAAAGATGATCCTGAATGCCCTAGCTAGGGCAGGATACCGCAGTACAATCGATCTTAGCAATACCTACTTTCAAAGAAGAGTGGAACCAGATGATACGAGCAAAAACGCTTTTAAAACACCATTTGGGTGTTTTGTTAGCAAAGTAATGCTACAGGGAGATATGAACGCTCCAGGAACATTCATTTGCATAATGTCCGATCTATTCGCCGACTACCTAGGACGATTCATGTGTGTATATATTTATGATATACTCATTTTTTCCCATACATAATCTGAAAATTTGAAACACATATCTCTGATTTGCGATTAGCTGAAGGAGGCGTGATTCTACGCAAGCAGGAATAAATCAGAATTCTTCGCCACAAGCGTAGAAGTGTTGGGCCATGTCATCAACGATGAAGGACTCTCACCAGCACCAGAAAAAATAGCGAAAATTGAAGAATGGACTACGCCCCAAACTAAGAAACAGTTACCGGAATTCCTAGGAACGGTCAACTACATCAGCCAGTTGTTGCCACATATTGGAACCATTACATTACCCCTAACGGAACTCTGCGGAGTTGCACAATATGTGTGGACCGCCACCCAAGACCAAGCCATAGATAATGTTAAGCGACTTGTTTCGAAATACGAGGTTAGGAAACCACTACAATCTGATCTGTCACTTCCAATATGGTTGACAACCGATGCATCCAACACAGGCGTGGGAGCATGAGTAGGACAAGGACAAACACCAGAAAACGCCAGACCTGCTTCTCTTCATAGCAGGAAATTCTCTAATGCCCAAATGAATTATGGCACAACCGACAAGGAAGCTCTAGCGATAGTTGATGCACTAACGCCATTTCATCACATAATTGCCGGAAGCAAGTTTACTATCGTCACTGATCACCTACCTCTGATGTACCTCAAGACAAGCAGAACACCAACTAAAAAACAGTTATGATGGTGAGGGTGCATTGGGAGGTATGATACTGAAATAGTCTACTGACCAGGAAAATAGAACTATTTAGTGGAGGCTTTCTGCCGCCTTTATGATGAAAGCGATAATTACCCACATACCGCACATGATCCTATATCAAAAGACGATTTACCTCGTGCCTCACCTATTTCATCTTTTCTTTCTTACAAAGAACATACTATTTAATAAGAAATGTCTCGATTCACAGCCCTCACATTTGAGCACATCGGTACTCACTCAAAATGTGGAAGCCACTGCAGCCTGGAGCAAGCACGGATAGATGCAGACGATTACTGAAATAGCGAAACCCTGCACGATTGGTGGGACCATCGAAGTTATACCAGTGGTAGGAGCGAGGAGGAACTTGAACACGGATCAATGCAAGGGGCATTTTGCAACATAGCTTTCTGTCCTGACCACCAGGAATTGAAACGAAGTACTAAGATGTACGCCGTCTCCCCCTGCAACAGTCCAACAGTTATCGAAACTCCTCCTAACAACAGTGACTTTAACAATGATAGAGATACTCACTCACCACGCCCCCAGCTCGATATCCGAGCCATTAAAGAACGTGTCAAGAAAGCTCTAGGTGGTAGCACGCCCAGTACCGAAAGTCAGGCCTGCGAGTACCCTGAATACCACCACAACGAGCCCCTTTATGGAGGGCCCCTCGCATACCTGAATCAGGTTCCGATAGTGGAACCACTCTCCCTACCTCACGAGAAGCGCGAGCTCTACAAAGTGTATGAAACACCTGAAGAAGAAGAGGAGGTAACGGTATTAGAAAGAGTGGTGGACGAAAGGGATATCATCCAAGGAATGGATGATATGAAGAACATTTGGAGGGAACATATGGTTAAAAGATATAGAAATGACCCTATCTATCAGTTAGCAAAGGATTCCAACCTCACTTCACGAAACGGAATGATGCAATATTACCAAATATGCAACGGGCTACTGTACACTACCGCAAGAGGAGGAGAAGATTGTCTTTACATTCCGAAGGGTCATGGAGTGAATGGAGAAACACTAAGGGAGCTGATGATCGGGGAAATATATAATAAAGGACACCATAGCGCTGATCGAAACCTCTGGTACGCAACAGAATGCATCTACTGGCCGGAGATGAGGAAAGATTACAAATACTATGTCCTGCAAGGTGACATATGTCAACTGAACCGGGAAAGGACTACATTACCTACGGGCAACACTCTGTGGCCTCCTTTTCCTTCGGAGATATTTTCCAGCTATGCTAACGACTTCATGGGTCCCTTTACGAAGCAGAAAGGACATGATTCAGTACTGGTGGTAGTAGATAGAGCGGTTGGGTACAACTGGCTGATACCAACGTCAGAAAACGCTACTGCGATGTGGACTGTGGAGTTACTCCGCCACCATGTTTTCGCCCCTGATGGAATACCTACGTCGATTGTTAGCGCTGCCGATCCTCGGTTCACCCCCCGGTTTTGGAATTAAACCTTAAAGACGCTAGGGGTCGAATACATTATGGCTACGCCTGGCCACCACCAGAACAATGGCCAAGTAGAAAGGAAGATTCGAGATGTGAAAACACCATTAAGGAATGTTGTAAATGCCCGCCAGAAGAACTGGCTGCCCTCCCACCCGTAAGTAACAGCTTACTCCAATGCAGGTCACTCCGATACTATTGGCATGTCACCATATGAGGCTGTGCATGGACGAGAATACCAACTACTCGATACCTATAAAGTCAATGCTACCACAGTACCGGCATCCGATGATTACTACAATCGACACCAGGAGATCAGAAATGCGGCTTGCCAAGCGTTACGGTTGGCTAGAGCAAGGGCGAACAGAGTGGCAATTAAAAGGAGGAACTCACACAAACCTGTCGAGATTGGGGAAAGGATTATGGTTTTTGGAGACCAGTTTGTAATGGAATCTGGCAGATCTCGGAAATTGCAGCCAAGCTGGCAAGGCCCTTTTACAGTACTTGAATTTGATCAACACATCCAAAACTATACAGTTAGCATGGATGCTAGAATGTACCGAAGGAGGAAAGCAGTTTTCCACTGCTTAGTAGTCAAACCTTACCGCCCTAAAGACGATGTCCGATTTCCAGGATGAACATTGGCAAAGCCGACACCCATCCTCATCAACATAGAACAAGAATGAGAAGTTCAATCAGTCATCGATTACAGGGAATGATAGGGAAACGGACAGTTCTTGGTTAGCTGTAAGGGATATCCAGCAAGTGAGAATAGTTGGAAACAAGTGGAAGGATTAAGACATGCGATGGAATTGTTTCAGGCATGGTGGACAGATAACATGTGACAAGATAAGTTTCCTGCGGTATTTTCGGGGTTTATTCCTATGTGTTACTCTCCTACTAAAGACGGTTGGGAGAACTATCAAAATGTACCCCCGGTTGAGAGAGGTTTTTGGGATCCTTATTTGAATTCTGATTATGATAGCGAGGATTAGGGATTTTCTTGTTACATTTGAGGTAAGGGTTTTTTTTGTTTGCGGGATATAAGCGGTACTGGTTACTAGTTAGGATTTTTAGGTATCAGTTGATACGGTTTGAGTTTTGAATATGTTTCAGGAAAACACGGTACGCCTCTAGCCTGATAGTATAGGGTTTGATACTCTCTATGTTTTATATTTGGTTTCGAGTATCGGTTTGATACTCTATGTAACCGGTACTGGTTACAGGTTCAGGATTTTCATGTATCAGTTGATACTGTTTGAGTTTTGAATATGTTGCAGGAAACGAGGTGTGCCGCTAGCCTGATAGTATAGGGTTTGATACTCTATATGTTTTATGTTTGGTTTCGAGTATCGGTTTGATACTCTATATGTTTTATGTTTGGTTTCGAGTATCGGTTTGATACTCTATATGTTTTATGTTTGGTTTCAAGGCTACCGTTTTGGAGTCTATTATGTTATGAGAACAAGGCTCTCGGTAGCCTAGGAAGTGTATTTAAGAACTGCTATTCTTCTCGATAGAAGGAGCAGACTTCGGCAGACAGAGTTTTCAATATACTTGGTTGAACAGTTACTCTCTTCAGTTCGCTTCAAGAATCTTTAGTTTAAAAGCTACCAAACAACGCGGAGACTTCACTAGTTGCGATACAGTAAGAAGTCTATTCAACAACCTTGGCTAAAGCCTGGGGACTTTGTTTCGCTAGTTACCACCTTGGTAAAGAACGAAGCCCGTTAACCCTACGATTACCGCATCTCCCGAGAGGCGGTTACATTTTTTTAACTTCAGCAAGTTATCAAGATAGAAGGCGTTTCAGGACCAAGCAAGGGCAAGGCCCCTGAGAAAGGTTCTCAACAGCGCACCAGGGATTCGAAAGGACGGTTCACAAAGACTCCAGCATTGGAGCAGGCAGCAAGCGAAGTAGCTGCAAGGCAGTTAGCCAGAGACACTGCTGAACGATCGGCAGAAGGATCATCACCACAAGCACTCGAACCGCCAACCACTACCCCTGGAGGGTACCCAGAATCTCCGCGAAAGCATACAGGTACACAAGTACCCCAAGCACCACCGAGTAACGATCCAGATAGCTCAGAAAGCGATAAAGGATCAGACGATATGGCTTCAGAAGCAGGACCCTCAGGGTCCGGAGCCTCTGCACCAGAAGTCCCTAGACCATCGACACCCAGGCCTAACCCAGCTGTTACAGCTAAACTCAGCATCAAAGTACCTTCTCCCAGCAAGTTTACTGGTGAAGGAGATGACCTCAAACCAGAAGCGTTCGATAGATGGTATAATTCAGTACAGTTATATCTACGGATTAATGGACTACGGACTAGCGAGGCTGGAGGAGGAAATTACTGGATTCTCTATACTGAAGGACGAGCNCTATAGTGAATGACGAGCTCAAGAAGTAGCTTTCCAAGCAGAAGAATATTTTGGTGAAGACAGGACCTGAGAAGACCTTCTTGGATTCCTACGAGAAAGATTCGCGTCTGCAAAACAGAAACATGACACCTATCGCAAATTCCATGAAATCACGCAAGTGCATAATGGCAAGATACAGCGAATATCAACCATAGCAACCGACATGCTGATGTTCCGATCACGCCTACCTGCGGATACCATAAGCGACTATGCTTTCATCCAACAGTTCTTCAAGAGCATGCATCCTAGATTACGGCAAGAAGCGGAATTACAGCATGCTGAAACTGATACTGTTATGGAAGCTATACTAATTGCTGTAAGCATAGATGCTACCCTAAAAAGCACTGGTGCTTATGGGAAGGAAAGGTTCGAAAAACCAGCAAAAGAATTCGGTTCCAAACAAGAAGGTCGAAAGGATAATCGAAAAACCAGCAACAAGCCCCACTCTAAGCCTAAGGAACGAAAAGAAAAGGGTCTTTTCTATACCTGCGGAGGCAAAGGGTATCTAGCAAGAGATTGTCCTAGCAAAGATGATAAGGGCAAAGGCAAAGGCAAGGCTAAGGTGAAGAAGGAAGTTACCTCCTACTGAATGGAACAAGAACAACTAGCGGAAGAAGTGTTTATCAATGGTATGGAAATAGAGGAAGAAGAGGAAGACGTTATCACGATGGCTGCTAGACCAACAAACATCAAAACCTATGACGCTCTCGAAGGAGCGATGCACATTAATGGCAAAGAAGCCAGAGTCCTGTTTGATACCGGATCAATAGGAGCAAACCTGATTAGCGCTACCTTTGTAACAACGTACGGAATTCCTTGTCAGGAATTAAATACACCGATCAGAATACACCTAGCCATGAAAGGATCACGATCCGAAGGTCGTAAAGAATGTTCTGTCAACATATCAGCAGGAAAGCTGAGTGCACCAGGGACTAAGATGTTGGTCGGAAATCTGGCGAAATATGATGCACTGATAGGAATGCCTTTCCTAGAACAACACCAAGCTTAAATCGAATGTGGCAAATTAGCAATACTGTTTCCCAAACAGAGTGTTCGCATTATTTGCACACCTACTAGTGGGATGATCCGAGCAGCGGTGATCAGCACTGAAGATGTCAGGAGCCAACACCTGGAAGTATTTCCGGATGAAATACCGGAAGACTTACCACCACTAAGACAGATAAATCTTAAGATAGATCTTCAACCAGGGAAAGAGCAGCACTCATTACCTACTTACTCGATACAGGAACGATGGGCAACCGACATGAGCATATGGCTAAGAGAAAAGGAAAAAGCCGGAATTATCAAGAGACAAGCAGTTTCATCGCCAGCACCCATGTTTGCGCAAGAGAAAAAGGACAAGAAACGAATGAGGCCATTAGTAGATCTCACAGCAAGGAATGAGATCACAATCAAGGACGTTGAAACCATTCCAGACCAAAAGATGATCCTGAATGCCCTAGCAAGGGCAAGGTACCGCAGTAAAATCGATCTTAGCGATGCCTACTTTCAAACAAGAGTGGAACCAGAGGATGTGAGCAAAAACGCTTTTAAAACACCATTTGGATGTTTTGTTAGCAAAGTAATGCTACAGGGAGATATGAATGCTCCAGGAACATTCATGCGCATAATGTCTGATCTATTCGCCGATTACCTAGGACGATTCATGTGGGTATATATTGATGATATACTCATTTTTTCCAATACAGAGTCTGAACATTTGAAACACATATCTTTGATTTGCGATAAGCTCAAGGAGGCACGATTCTACGCAAGCAGGAAGAAATCGGAATTCTTCGCCACAAGTATAGAAGTGTTGGGCCATGTCATCAATGATGAAGGACTCTCACCAGCACCAGAAAAGATAGCGAAGATCGAAGAATGGACTACGCCACAGACTAAGAAACAGTTACAGGAATTTCTAGGAACGGTCAACTACATCAGCCAGTTTTTGCCACATATTGCAACCATTACATCACCCCTAACGGAACTCACGGGAGTTGCAGAATTTGTGTGGACCGCCACCCAAGACCAAGCCATGGATAATGTTAAGCGACTTGTGTCAAAATACGAGGTTATGAAACCACTACAATATGATTCGTCACTTCCAATATGGTTGATAACCGATGCATCCAACACAGGTGTGGGAGCATGGGTAGGACAAGGAGAAACACCAGAAAACGCCAGACCTGCTTCGCTTCACAGCAGGAAATTCTCTAATGCCCAAATGAATTATGGCACAACCGACAAGGAAGCTCTAGCGATAGTTGATGCACTGACGGCATTTCATCACATACTTGCAGGA